>MU225534.1:333960-377875 GCA_018584345.1 Thuja plicata
AGTGCAGAGGTTGAATGATCTTGTCTTTGTTCATTACAACCTCCGTCTTAGGATCAGACAGATTTTGGGCGCTGACTCGTCTCCGATCATTCTGGAGGAGATTGATCCAGAATCAGAATGGCTCACTCAGGCTGTGGATCCGGTCTTCACTGAGGCAGACCATGAGTGGGTTGACTAGGTAGATAGAGAGGCTAAGGCTGTGGCCATTGCAGAGGAGGCTAGAGCACGTTCAGGCACTAGCAGACTCACACGCTCACGCACCGACACAGACCGTAGTGGTGTTGTTCGTGAGCCCATCTTACATGCAAGGGCTATGGCTCAACAGTCCTCTAGGACTTACCTTAGACGCCTTTGTAGAGGGCAACGAGATACAAGATAGTCAGAGGCTGAGGCTACGGCTAAGGCTGAGCTTGAGGATGATGATGAGGTTTGAGCTAGAGCCTTGTTTTTTCATTTTGTTTACAGATTGTCAGATACTGATAGACATACGTTTCACAGTTTCATGGATCTTCGTCTTACATACATTTATGATTTGATGTCTTATGGATCTTCATCTTACATAATACATTATTACATTCTATGATTTGACTCATTATGATCCTATGATTGCCATTTAGTTTTACAGTTTACTTCAGCTACAATTTACATTCTATGTGTAACGCATGTGATAGATTTATCATTTATGTTCCTTGTTTATGTATGTTAGCTTCTATTTGATGATGTTATAGTGTTTTTAAGTTATATTCAATAAAGGGTGCATGAAATAAGTTTTAAATTGTTAAAATCTCTAAATTTTAAGGGTTTTTTAAATTTATCAATTCATGGGCGATTCGATTCCGATTCATGGGCGATTCGCGATTCGATTCGGCCTTGCCGATTCCGAGACGATTCCGATTCTTGTTTCTTTGTCTATAACTAACTAACTTTGACTTATTCAATGCTGCAGGACCTAATGTTCTTGCAGCATGATTACATGAGACTACTTTGCACGTGATACTATCACATAAAATTACATATTTTTGTGTAATTTGTCAAAGATTCTACACTTTTACAAAATGCATAATGAAAGCATCTAAGTGTCTGACAAGACACAACATCTATTTGCATCATCCTTTTTGGTCTTCATGCTACTACAAGATGCCCGATGATTGATATGTTCTGGTTTGGTGAAAGCATCTTGAACCAGAACATGAGTCTGTGTATCGCTCTGCATCATAATGGTGATCACTGAAAGGCATCTTGTGTCTTTCTGTTTCAGTTTTGAAAGCATTCTATGCCTGGAATCATTTCACACTTTCCACCTCCCTTTCTGGCTCCATCGTGTGGTTGCTCTTGCTTCATCTGCTCCTGCAACCATGGAATTTGTAATCCATTCTTTGAAACTTAATCACATGTTGGGAAGAACACCATATGCCGAATTGTGAGGAACCAAGTTTGAGGAAGATCACTTCTTTCATTTGCAACAGTATGGGGAGTACTTTGCTTCTTACAACACGAACCTTCATTTATTTGAGGTCATAAAAGGACACAAAAAAGGTGGGCTTTTTTTACGGTTTTGCATATTGGACATTATGAAAGAGGTAGGTTTTTCAATCCATAACGCATATTGGGAAGAACTTAGTATTTTGGAGGCATGGTATGTATGCGGACAGCAAGTTCAAAATTTGATAAAATGAATACATGGACGCATTCATGCATGAGCAAATTTTCAATATGCAAGGTGGGGTTTTTGGAAACATTTGCATTTCATAAAAAACCATGAAAAAGCATGAAGGTGGGCTTTGCGGTTAACTTTGCATGTTGGGAATCTCCTTTTGTTTTACTCATAAGTGAGATGTTTATGTCTCATCACAAGTCATTCTTCTTTGACATATAAGCATGGGGGTGGTCTTTTTATTACATCTTGCATATGGGCAGCACCTTGCATCTTTTCATGCATTTTGGGGAAGAACATCATCAAGAACGGGTTTTTTAATCCCGACTGCATATGAGAATAAATTGCATTCTCATATGCATCTTGGAGAAAATGAGAGAAGAATGAGATATCATACATGCATGCAAACAAAATCAAAATGCAAAAGAAAAAACAAGTATACCTATTCTTCAAATGCAAAGGGGAAGAACTTTCTTCTTCTTTATCAAAACAAACCAAAAATTCTGGAAATGAACTCAAGAATTTCGAATTCAGTCTTGGAGGAGAAAAGAGAAGATATATAACCTATTATTTTGACAATTTCTTCATGCAGAATTAATGCCAATCCAATGAGTCATAGTTGGGAAAGTGACAAATGTCTACAATGCAGCCCTAAATTGTTCAAAAAGTGCTTCAGTTGGTGTGTGATTCAACAGATAAACTGCAGTATGTAAAACTTGAGCACAATATGTATGTCCCGAGTGAGAATCCTTCAAAATGCTACATACCATCTGCATGATTATACAACTTCATTCAGCAACTCCATTTTGCTAAGGTAAGTAAGCTGAAGTCAATTGACGTCGAGTTCCATTTTCCTTCAAGTAGGTGGAGAATTCTATGCTAGTGTATTACCCCCTTGAACTGAGTGGAGGACACGAATATGATGATTCCTAGCTTTCTCTGCAAGGGCGCAAAACTCTTTGAAGTAAGAAAAGGCTTCATCTTTACTTTGCAAGCAATAGACCCACATTTTCCTTGTGTGAACATCAACAAAAGCTGAAAGTACCCGAATCTATTGTGACTAGGTGTCATGGGCCCACACAAATCTGTATGCACCAACTCCAGAGGTTGGCTTGCACGATGCGTACTAGGATGGAAGGGTGCTTGATGTTGTTTTCCAACAATAAAACTAGAACAACTAGTACTCAGCTTCTCAAGTGAGGGAAGCCCTCTGACCATGTTTTTCTTACTAAGTGTAAGCAAATAAATAGTGCTCAAATGACCAAATCTACGATGCCATAGAATAGCAAGATCATTATCATTGATCACTAAGACTTGATTATTGTCAATTGTATCAAGCCTAAACATTTTACCAGTTTCAGAGGCACTTGCAACGACCTTGAACTTTTAGACTTACCTCTGATGAGATATAGCTTTTTATCTAGATTTTTATCAAAGTTTTATCAAATTCAATCCTTAGCTTGTGGTCAAGAAATTGATTAAAAACATCAGTGAGCTTGCAATGATGTATACCTCGCTGCAAAGAGATGTAGCCAATACCATGGATATCATAAGTGGTGTCAACTCCAAGAGAAGCTTTATTGTGATTGGGTTTTAATGTGAGAAATCACTCCTTTTGTCTAGTCATGTGCTTTGTGTTGGTTTGTGGTGACTGATCAGGCAAGTACTGTACACTTTTTGCAATTCGTGGGTTAACTTGTCAAGTGTTTTTGGTTAAATCGTCAAGCATTTCCCTAGGTTAACTTGTCAAGCATTTACCCAAGTTAACTCGTCGAGCAATTTTTAGGGTTAGGGTTTTTCTATAAGAAAAATGATGTTAGGGTTATGGCTTATTAGAGTGAAGAAGTATTGTAGCATTTGCATCGGTATTGAGTTGCAAGGGATCACTGGTTGTAATCGATTGAAATTACTAGAAAATAATATTGGACTCTTTGCTTGGTGGGCGTAGCCCAAGATTGGGTGAACCATGTTAAATCCTTTGTGTCTTCTTGTTTCATTTTTGTGTGTTTTATTCCTTTGTTTTTATTTATCAATTTGTATTTAGCTGTTAGATATCTGTCTGCTAATCCTAACACTTTGTAGCAATTGAGTTCACATACCAAATTAAGGTTGATGGTGAACTATCTTCTGAAGTGTGGGCTGAAAAATCATATTCTTCTTTTGGAGACTTTTCCTCTTCAACAACATTGCCATGTTTCTATTTGTTCTACTCCCATTGTGTATTGCCACTTTGAAATGGCTTCTTTGGATGTGATTTGTTGGATAATCCTTCGGTCAAGGAGTTATACCAACAATTTTTCATGTCATGTCCAATTCTTTCACATATTGGACACTTCTTCTGAGATCTAGATGAATTACCAAAGTTGGGAGGTCCATCAAAATGCTTCATAGGATTCTTCCTTTATGATGTGTGGTCATTGCATGATCATCCTTGCCATGATCTTGTCTTAGAGACTCTTCCTTCTAAACGAGATTTGCCAGCTTCTCAAAAGTGGGTGTGTATTCTGTGACATTCAAAGTTGTCACAAACACTTTGTATTTGGAAGGTAGTGCCCATAGAACAATAAACACCAAGACTGCATCATCAATTGTTTCACCCAATGCTTGTAGCAAAGCTCTCAGCTTAGCAATCCTTTTGAGAAAGGACTCTTAAGTGTTCTCCATTCTTCATCTTCATGTTGTGTAATTGATTCGGCAAATTCAGGATCTGATTCTGATTCTTTGCCTCATACATTGTGCGGACAAGTCTTAGATGAAAGGTTGAAATTCATTAGACACACTGAACATTATGATTAATTTGGCCTTTCTATTCGCTCGATCAAATTTCTTCTGCTAGTTAGCATCGGTCTGTTGTGTTGTGGTACCATTGACCACATCCCAAACATCTAGTTGAGTTTTCAGTTTGGCCTTCCATGCAAAATAATTATTCCCGCACTACAGCTGGGAATTAGGAAGAAGAAATCTTGACCAATTGCTTGCCATTGCTTTTGTTAAAAATATATGTTTATTTGTCCTATTTCTCATCACTTAGAGGAGAGGAAAAGTAACATCCCCTTTGAAGAGCTAAGAGTTGCACAATTTTTTCAAAACATTGGCTTACAATTTTTCGTTTTGGAACTTTCCTGAGTGAAAAATTATACTTGGCAGATTCCTATTTTGTCTATCAGCATACGAACCACATGCATGAAGATAGAACAATGTAACTACTGCTAGCAACAAGTATGAATGCATGCTGCCCAATGTAAATCATGTGGACCTAAGCAAGGAATAGTAATGTTTGACAAAATGAATTGCTCCAAAAATACAATTTTTTCATTTAATAGGTGCTAGGACTAACAAATACTTTATTATTGCCATGCATTTGGCAGACCCCAGAATGGGAAAAAGTGATCTGCAACATCTAGGCAGAAAAAAAATATAACAGACCTGTTCATCAAACACTGCAACTTTGTAAAATGGATCATGCCCTAAAAATCACCAACACTGAGGAAGACGGGTAGAAGCAAAATAGAACACCCTCAAAACTTCAGAATGCAAAGATGTGCAGAGCAAATCGAATATGACTTGCTAAATCACAAGCTTGTGAGAATTCATAACTATTTCTACAAGATTATTGCACCTACTGTTTAGCAAGAAAATTGAATGGTTTCGTACTAAGTATTTTAGAAGACATGGAGATTTGAATCGGCCAGCATAAATATATGCTCAAAGTTCACCAGGAGCACCAGTATGGCCAGTGTCACACCTCTTATTTCCTGGAAAGTGGTCTCAAAATGGCACAGGCTGCACCACAAGAAGTCTCGAATTGGAAGCCAAAGACTGCACAGAGAAGATTCTCGAAGGAGGATCGAAAGAAAGTTCATGCTAAGTTGATCTGTTTACAAGATCAGATCATCAGCCATAATCAAGCACAAATATGATCAATACCAGATTGATCTAGGCATGAGAATAGCCTGACTTTTATCCTCAAATCCTTCCTCAGTATCTTGTTGAGTCTTATGCGCCTCTTTGAACTGTCAACACTTATAAAAAACAACAGAATTGGCACTTCTATTTACTCACGTAGTGACCTAGCACATTGTAGATTTGATGTGCATAGCACACAATATGATGGAGCACATCATTAGGATATGCTCTACACCTAGTCCCCGCCTTCTACACGTATTGGCATTGATGCTCAGTAGGAAGAAGCTAGTATCATCCAAGAATCAAATCTGTCTTCTTCATACAATGATCAATCTTATCACAACGAAGGGTGTTTGGGAAATAAAACAAAAGCTTCACTTTCCTTTGCGCTGATTCAGGCCGACTTATCGGATATTCCCAAACCTTGCTCTGATATTTGTAATTCTTCTTAACAAAGCTTTGGTTAAAAAAGAATTAAAACAAGAGCCTCTACTACACTGAAGAAATTCCACAAAAAGTTGCCAGGAATACAAACCAATATCAAGCATAATCCCCGCCTCGAAGATCTCATCAAGATGGCTGATCTGACAGTCATTCTACCTGCTATTTGCAGCATTCCCTGATCATCCATCTCTGAATGCTCTTGAATCTTCCTGCTCTAATACCATATCAGAGAAATTAAAGCAAATATTCAAGCTATCAAATGCTAAAAGATAGTACAAATATATAGGCTTTGGATGGTGAAATATTTGCTTTAAAATAGCACATACAGGTTTAACCATCTAACCAATCATGCAACAATATCCTAGTTACATAATAACAAATCTAAAACAAACAAACAATAAAATAACAAACCAAATGAGAGTAAATGATGGAATAACCAACATTCAAGAGCTAGGAATGTCAAACTTTTTTGTGGAGATCAGAAAATTCAGTGCTTTGTTTGCACTGTCTCCAATAGGGCGTGACTGAGCATTGCTACTGTAATGACTGTCATATCAGTCCATTAGGCTGTAAAATCATAATTATATCAATATAAAAGTCGAATGAGTTTCTGGTTTAATTTGTGTGAGTCTGGGTGCTGACTAGCTAGTTTTATTGATGCTGTTTGGTGCAATTTGGTGAAGTTTATTGTTTATGTTAAAATCTGTTATTATCATTAAAAAATTTGATTTAGGATATTACAAATATAAATCCTTACTAGGTTTTTAGTCAATTGACTGACAAAAATGTGGAAACAATTGGGGTACAAAGGGGGCAAGAAAACTCATTTGTTTTTTTCTAAAGGGAGGCATTGGTGACCCTATAAACTGAGCAGCTCAAAGTTTCCAAGGTGATCTAGGTTGGGTTCCTGATTTAGACTCCTTGCAACGTCATTCTATGATGACTAAGTTGTTCAAGAACAATTAGAAGTGGTCCTAAAACATGCTAGGGACATTAAAGTAAGTGCAGAAACGTAAGGTGGATATTGTGAAATATGCAATTTCAAACCTTACAAATATTTTTGAAGCAACAATAAAGTAGTATTGTGTCCATAACTTCCTCAAAATTTTGTTTCCCTACAAAGTACTAATCGCATTGTACACATTAAGCATGGCAGATGGATACTATCCTTTTACAAAAATGACTGGAATTGGATATCTCTTTGTTGCTTGACAAGTAATGCCAAATCTAATAGATTAAATGTCATAAAAATTGAAACCTTTTTTTTACAGAGTGCATGTAGAAACGTACAATATATTTACATTGTCATCTAACCAGGAGAACATAAAATACATAACTGAAAGATTTCACTATACTAGAAAGGGGATGTTGCCATGAAATTCATATTAATTACCTTAAAGATATACATAGATTGAATGATCGTTGGCCTCTTGTAACACAGTGATGCAAGTACATTTGCAAGTTTTTCTGAACAGCAAAACTTGGAAAATACTGGGTCCAACTCATGCAAAGCTGAAAATCAGATATCAAAATTTATCACCATGCTTCAATTCGCAAATCTACTCTTATAGCTTGGAGCTTCTAAACATGAAAAATTTGGAAAACTACCAAGTGTAATGTGATTTTTTGAAAATTGAAAATTTTACCTCAAATGAATTGATTCCACCAAAAAAATCAAGAGTTTATAGGATTCAGGGCCATTGTTTGTCATCAAGGAAATGATGCGTATGCAAAAACAAAACCTACATACATCAGAAACATTACTAAAAGGTGACGTACCATGACCAACTTTGTTTACTGACAGCTCCTTGGGCTGCCTAAGTTTGCCATCATTGTCAAATGCCCTCTCTGCTAAACACATTAATGGTAACTTAATGAACTAATACTAAACAAAAAATATTAGATATATATCTACAGTACCTTTTAGAACCAACAAAGCTAAGAGTTCAAACTAAAACAAGATAAAAGTAGAACAAATGCATAGATGACAAAATTTAAATAAGTGCATATGAACCAAGAAATATCTCCACTCACTTTCCCCAAAGAATAGTATAGTATGTGTTAGTTTCACAAGTCCACTTTCTATCTTGTATGCAATAGGTATGTATTTCAAGCTTTAACTTACAAAATTTAATATCGTAAGTATTGAACATAAGAATTTACAATATACATTCTACTCTAGTAGATCATTTTTCTACTCATAGCATCTGCAAAAAGAAATTCCAATGTCGGCAGACTGATATAAACAGATGGATATGCATAAACTTCGGTAAAATTGATATTTTAACATTAGTGTCTTTGACCTCTCAAATTGTGAGAGAACTCTAAATTGATTCTACCTTGAATCACAAGATATCTACATTTATTTGAACTTCGCAGAAATTGTCTCCCTGGATTATTGAGTCAGGGCCAAGAGCTTGAGTGGTTGATGGTTCTGCATCAACCAAATACATTTTGCTTATATCCCATCCCTCTACCTCTAATATCTTATATACCAAGAGCACAAAAGCTTCTGAAAGAGTACTTTTGGGGTTTGGGGCTCCTAAATTATATCCTCGGATCTTGGTTCTGTAATTTTTGCTTCTATGCTTCAGACTTCAGGGATATGTCAAGAGATGAATTTGATAGTATGATCCCTTAAATTCAGTTTTCTTTTAGATGTGAGTTCAATGATATGACTGCATCTCGAAAGGCATGCAATTATGGGGATTAGATTGTAAAATGCCTAGCTATAAGTTACGTTTTCAAAGTTTGTCTATATTTAGCCTCTAAAGTTTTACTAAAGGCCTTCGTTCATTTAATTACAAGGCCTTCATTCACTTAATCACAATGTTATGGACACTTACATTTTGCATAGCAAATAGACCATTTTGATTATGTTTTTCCTGATGTGTGAGGATGTCAATTCGACTGCTTAAGAATCGGTTCTGTTGCTTTGAGATTTATGTGTTTTTATATCTAATTTTGGTGCAGTTGCAATCAGGTGTAAGCTCCAAGATGGCACGAACAAATTAAATGTCCAGTAACATCATTCAGTGTGTATGGTTGAGATGAAAAAAGTGACGTGATGAAGGCAAGAAACTGGTGGGGAAAGTGGAGTTTTAGTGGAGATGTCTAGCTGAAGTTGACTAACTAAAGTGTGGATTCTCTTTATGTGAAGTGAGCTTGGTGGAGCTGCAATTGAGATTACAGTTGACTGAGATAATGAGTTAGGTTGAGATGCCGGGAGGTTGCGAACCAAGAATACAACTGCATGTGACAGAGGGAAACCAACGGAGTTGAAGGCTATATATGAGTGATGAAGGCAAGAGCAGTGATGTCTTTTTTCTGAGTCAGACAAAGTTTTGAGTCTAGAATGTAGCTATATGGATGGTGAAGGGCCACAAAGGAATTCTTGAGCTGTGGGTAGAAATGAATAGAAGACAAGGTGATCCATGGAGCACAAGGATGCTCCATGGGTTGCACTCATGGAGTTGTAAGGTTTACAACACTACTGATGAGAAGAAAACAGTATTAACAGATTTTGCAAGGCCTTTGCAGACATAACATCTGGAGAAGCCTAAAAATTCAAGAATAGATGCCCCAAAATAAAATCCTTAGTTTGCTGAAATTTGTGGGTATTGGCTCAATTCTTAATAAATATCTCATCAAGCTAAGGATTGGAAGGTACAGGATAGCAAAGTCTATTGCATATGTTGATTTCTGATGATATTGAATCAAGGATCTATAATTGTCAAAGAAAGTGAATAAAGTAATTTAGAAAACGAAGTATTTTTAAGATGACTCCACAGTTGGAAGCCAGGATACTTTAAAGCCCAACCATAAATGTTTGATATTAGAAATTTGGAGTGGTTGTGGCTTCAATTTTTTTTTCCATGTGGATGTTATATCCCAATTAACTGCTTACTCATCACAACCGATACGGTTCAACCTTTCAAAATCCATCTAAAAGTATTCTTTAGAAGAAAAGGAAAGGAACTTCAGGCAATATCCCATCTTCTGCGGCCCTCAACAAAGGAACATGGTTTAACTCTAAAGTACAAGAAATTTAGACTCAAAGCCAGGAACTCTTAAGAGGTATTACTGAGTTCTCTAGTTTTCTCTACTCAATGTACACCACTAATTTATGAGGCAAAAAATTTTGCAATGTGAGGGAGAGTCAAACCTCTTCATCGTGTCTTAATGTTCCCAAATTGGTGTTTACCTATTTTTAGACATAACAATAATTCCAACAATAACACACTAAAGTGAACCTTGTTAGTCATTAACAATTTTGAGAAATAATGAGCAAATACATCAGTTAGTGAATAAGGAGATTAAGATAGCATTATATCTAGATAACCATCTCATAACCAATCATAAATTAGTCTTGGTAGGAACTTCGAAAGGGCACCAGTAAACTGCCCAACCCAACTAAGCCCGAGAGCATGCAACATTCACATCATGGCAACTTGCCCCTAATCCCACAAGCAGTAGGAATGCCCAACTATAACCAGTTCCATCCCTTGGGGTATCCCACAAGTGGTAGGACTGTCCAACCATGACCAATTCCACCCCTTGGGATAATCAATTCACCTCTCGGCCCACAATAGGCAGGAATGTCCAACTATGACCAATTCCATCCCTTGGGGTGGCGACTTAGTTCAGAAGAGCCTGTAAACCACATCTCCCTAACTTACTCCTCCAATTTTATATATGATTGACTATAAGGTAAATAAATATGTAGAATAATATGAGTATCAATCCTATTGTAATTATTATCCACTAATGCATATAATCATATTGAGTGAGCTAAGTGCTTAGAAATCAATATCTATTAATGAATAAAGGCAGATTGGCTGCATGAAATATTAACCATTCAAACCAAATATGATGTAATGCATAAAGACTATAGAAGCTTGATCTGAGTTCTTTTTAGCTTGATCTTTTATCGGTATGTCTAATTCTCTATGCTTGAGTAAGATCCCTATAAATTAATCTGATTGGTTTGATGTTATGAGATCCCTGTTGTTTTTTGACGTCTTGTCTTGATTGATCATTCAATTGTTGTTGAATGAATTCCTTGATTTGATGATTCGAGGTATTGGTGAGTTACAATTAAGTAATTGTTGATTGATGATTGAAAAGTGATGATATAATGGATGCTAGTTTGATATATGGATGGATGATGATTGAATGAATGATGATTTAATAGAGTGATGCTTGATTGCTGAATTGCATATTTTCTTGATCCAAGATGAAGTGATGATTACTGTGGATTTGATTACTGTTTGCTTGATCTTCCTGTTTGATTGTTTGCTTGATTTCTTGAAGGATTAATGATTGATGGATGAAGGATGATTATTGATAAGCCCTCCTTCAATACTTGGAATGAAATCTCATTTATACTTTATTGGTGAAAGAGTCACCACCTTCCATAAGAATTGAGTTAACACTTTTCATTGTTGCCTTTGAGAATAATATATTTCTCCAAATTGATCTCCCTTGGGTGTCCTCCTCAAAGGAAACCTTCTCCCCTTTATATCTTCCAATGTGGGGAAGAGTCACACCTATTCATCATGTCTACCCTTTGCAATGGTCACGACCTTTCACAATTACCACCCTTTGGAAGAGTAACAACCCTTCATCATTTCTGCCCTTTGAAAGAGTCACAACCTTTCATACTTGTCACTCTCGAAAGAGTCACAACCCTTCATAACTTTTGCCTTTTGAAGGAGTCACTTCCTTATTTTCATCAACCCTCTACACTAGACCCAAGAGCGGATACCATCCCTATTAGCCTCATGTGGCCCTTGCCATCCATATGAGGGGGTGTATCTAGCGAGGGATCCATAACTGATCAACCCTTAACACCAGACCCAAGAGCGGATACCAGCCCTCTTGGCCTCATGTGGCCCGTGCCGTCCATATGAGGGGGCGTATCTAGTGAGGGATCCTTAGTCCATTTATCCTCTAAACTAGGCCCAAGAGACGATATTATCCCTCTTGACCTCATGTGGCTCTTATCATCCTTATGAGGGGGTGTACCTAGTCAGGAGTCCATAATCCATTAATCCTCTACCCTAGGCCCAAGAGCTGATATTATCCCTCTTGGCCTCATGTGGCTCTTGCCATCCATATGAGGGGGTGTACCTAGTGAGGAGTCCTTAGGAGAATAAATGAATAAATTAAAAATATAGAAAGGTTAGCAATTCACATAAGAACTAATATGTTAAATATACTAAGCACACGTTTCATGCATACCATCGTTGATCAAGAAAGATATTATCTGCAATAGGTAGAAATCCCTGATTTGATCCAGCTATGAGCCTGATTGCTGATATCTGATGAACTGAGCTGCATCTTATGAGTCCCTTTGCTAATAGGATTGAGTCTCTTCCTTGATGCTCTCTCCCGTCATGGTTGTCCCCCACATATATCTTAATATTACCATGAAGAGAGGCAACCCTTGGGGAGATTCTGCTCCCTCAGCAAGGATCGTACCTCTTCATGCTTCCTTTAGTTCTGGATTATAGTAACTCCCACTGCTGTAATAATGATCGCTGTTTAGTATATGTTTTTCTTCATTGATTGCTGTTCTCATTGAATGATTGGTGTTGTCTCTTATATTCTTCCATCAGGCTGGAGGGTTATGTATTTCCTTAAGGTTGTGACCCTTTGGGATGAGAAGTGTCCTTTCTTAACCTAATCACTGCCTTTCCAAACTAATCGATGCTTCTGAAAATGCATGCATCCTTTTGGATAGATCGCTGCTGTTGCTGCCTGGTTGATCTATTCCCCTATTTATCTGATTAATCCTCTTCCTATGTGGGGGGGAGTCACACATCTTCATCATGTCTTCCCTTTGCAATGATCACAACCTTTCACAATTACCACCCTTTGGAAGAGTCACAATCCTTCATCATTTTTACCCTTTGAAAGAGTCACAACCTTTCATAATTGTCAATCTTTGAAAGAGTCACAACCCTTCATAAGTTTAGCCTTTTGAAGGAGTCATTTCCTTATATTTTCTTCTCATTTCTTTATTCCCTTCCATCAATTCTTACTTAAATTACACCTCTTTTCTCTTCCCTCCTCTCCCCCGATTTTCAAATGAAGTTCTCTTCTCCTTTTTATATCCCATGTTTGAGAGAGTCACAACTTCTATAACATGATAAAATATAACAAATAAAAATCTAACTCAATTTTCATCATAAAACTGATAATTAAAATTTTTCACCTTCTTTTCATTTATAACTGGAATGGAAATGAATTCTCTTTCACATGATCATGAAAAACTATTCAATAGCAGATTTAACTTCTTTCAAGGGAATAGAAATAATATGCATCTAACAAATTTAACTCCCTTCACATGAACTTGAATATTAACTAATTAACAGATCAACCGCATTCGTATGAACTTGAATTATAACTAATAACAAAATCAACTGCATTCACATGAACTTAAATAATAAATAATAACGGAATTGACTGCTTTATCTTTTCAAGGATTACATAATTGAGAGAGAGAGAGAGAGAGTTATTGTTCTTTCTTCCGTTCTAGAAATCTTGTATAAGTCTTGGCATAATTGAGAGAGGGAGAGCATCATCGGGTGCTTTACCACCCAACCATTGACTAGCAGTCCTTTGCACCATAGAAGCAAAAATCGTTTTGGGAAAAAATCGGCAAATCAGAGTAGGATTTTTTTTTTTAAATCGGGAAAAAATCGAGGAAAATTTGGATTTACAAAAGAATGTAAAAACTTGAAGAAAAATAGTCAAAAACTATTTTTAAAAAAAATTAAAGGGCATTTCCATATCATAGATATATAGAGACCAAATAAAATATAGAGTTCAACCAGTAAATAGTCAAAAATAGATATTCATCGTCTATATTCATATCACTAATTATATTGCACAAAACCAGAGTAACCAGAATCGTCAGAATCGCCGGTTTGGCAATTTGATTTAGCATGACCAATTTTTTTTGAAACGGTGAATCAGATCGCCGATTTTTTATTGGCATGAATCACCTGAATCGCCGATTCACCGATTCATGCAAAAAATTGCCTGAATCACTTTCGTGAATCAGTAGAAATCGGCCGCGCGGCTTCAAGTGAAGTCAAGTCAAAAATATTAAAAAACACATTTTTTTAATCTTTTTTTGAGTCTTTCCTCTTTTTTTTAACCCTAAAGGGTCTTCTAATTGCTTAACATGAGTAGAAGAGAGGAAAAGTGAAAGAGAATAAGAAGAAAGAGAAACCGCAAGTTTGCAACCAGCTAGAAGGAAGAGCACCAAAGAGATCAAAAATCCATTTGGGGAGGCCATAAGATTGCATTGGGAGCATTGAGGAGTCAATAGCAACACTCCCAACTCATTTACAAGAGGTAAGTGTTGATTTTTTTTTTGCATGTTAGTGTATTATTCATTTTTTGTTAAATTTTTTTAGTTTTCATTTGCAAATCTTGAATGTTTTTTAGTTTTACTAAATTGCAAAGTAGGCTTTGCTGTTTTGTTTATTAGTTTCAAACTTTGAGGTTTTACTTGCATTTTCTTATTGCAGCAGTTTTAACTTTCATTTTCCACAATGGGTAAAAAAGATGGATGTTAGAAATATACCAAAGACTTTACTGGAAGAACAAAATTTCAAACAAAATGTATATATTGTAAAGATACAATTTCTGGTGGCATTTATAGATTCAAATACCACATTGCTGCCATACCTGGACATGATGTCACAATTTGCACTAAACAAACCGCTGAGGCAAAACACACTTGTATAGTGGCATTAGAAAAATTTGAACAAGAGAAATTAAATAAGAAAAGGCAACTTGAAGGGTTAAGGGCTATTGGCTCTCATGCTCTCGCGGCCGCATCTGCAGCCCCATCTGCATTCGCATCCGCATCCGCATCCATAGGTTGTGTTGGAGAGGGTTCTTCCAGGCCTTCTTTTCATCCTAGTGCTAGTGTTGATGCTATGCTAGTTGTTCTTATACTGAGATTGAGTCTAGCCTATTGCAGCCTAGAGTACGAAAGAATAGATTGGATAGTTACTTTGTGCCCCGCACTACTCCAGGCTTACAACCCATGCTTGAGGGCATGGGTTTGAAAAAGGAGATTCATGATGCTGCCAGAAAAGAAATTTGCAAATTTTGGTACTTTTGCAACATTCCATTTATTACAGCCAGGTAATTGATTATTTTTTATTTGTTTTCTTTAAGTTTGAAGTTAAATTTTAATTATATCTACTTGTTTAATCATAGATTCACTTTACATAATGATCTATTTGTGACAGGGCTCCTTATTGGCAAAACATGATAGATGCGGTTGTTATTTGTAGTCTGGGGTTTAAAGCCCCAAGTAAGGCTGAGTTGAGTGGATACTTCTTAGATGAAATGGTAGAGGATATGAAGGTTGAGTTTGAGGACCACTAAAAGGAGTGGACCGAAAAGGGTTGCACCATCATGACTAATGGTTGGACGGATAGGAGGAATAGAACACTCCTCAATTTTTTTGTTTCTTGTGGAGGTGATTGACCATTCTACGTTCCTACATGCATTGTGAATTGTGAATCGTGATTGAATAATTTAAATTTTAATTTGTTGATTCAGATTGCTAATTTGTTGATGATCCATGATAATTCATTGTTTTGTAGGATATACCATGTTCCTCAAATCCATTGATGCTTCCACTCATATCAAAAATGTCACATACTTATGTGAGGTTATTGAGGAAGTCATAGCAGAGGTGGGGAAAGAAAATGTGGTGCAGGTGGTGACAGATAATGCAGCAAGTTATGTTGCTGCAGGTAAACCTTTAACTTTTCAAGTTTTGAAAATAAATTTATTTGAACTTTTCTAATTCTAAGTTTCCAAACATGTTTAAATTTCTAATTAATTTAAAATTGTTGTAGGTAAACTTTTGATGGAGAGGCACCCCACCATATTTTGGTCTCCTCGTGCGGCACATTGCCTTAACCTCATGTTGGAGGAAATTGGCAAGCTTGAGTGGGTCGAATCATGCGTAGAAAGGGCCAGAAATATATGCAAGTTTATCTACAATCATGCATTCATCCTTAGCACAATGAGGGACTACACAGGAGGCAAGGAGTTAGCTCGTCCAGGCATCACAAGGTTTGCCTCGAATTTCATCACACTACAGTCCTTGTTGACATCAAGGGCAAAATTGAGGAGCATGTTTGTTGGGCGGGAGTGGACTACTTCTTCCTATGCTATGACCACTACAGGGGTAGATGTGGCAAATTGCATCTTTGATGAGGATGGTTTTTGGAAACTTGCTAAATAAATCCTTGAGGTAAATTTCTTACAATTTAACATTTAGTATTTATTTTATTATTTAATTGTTTAATGATTTAGTTTTACTTTTAGTTTTATATTTAAGTTTTGACTCATGTTTTTTTTACATTATACGCAGGTCACTGAGCCCCTCGTATCTCTCCTACGAACTGCTGATGGGGAGAAGCCCTCTATGGGCTACATATATGAGGGCATGGATAGGGCCAAGGAGACCATTAGAACCCAGTATGCAGGAGTGCAGGAGAAGTATGCCCCTATTTGGGAGATCATTGATAGGAGATGGTAGAATCAACTCCACCGACCCATCCATGCAGCAGCTTATTATCTGAATCCAACATTTCGTTTCCGTCCTGACTTCAAGGCAGATGAGGAGGTTCTCACCTGCCTATATACAGTGATTCGGAGGTTGAGTAGTGATGAGGATAGCGCAACTGCAACCATTGAGCTAGACAAATTCAATAATAAAGAAGGGCCAATTTTCTCTGGCAGGATGGCCATAGATGCTCGGACAACAATACAGCCAGGTAAAAATAATATATTCTTGAATCTTAAGTTTATGGCTTATAAGTTGTGCATTTTAATTTTTAATTTTATAATTTTAAAGTTGTAAATGAGACTAATTGTTTTTGTTTTCCCTTATTTCAGATAGATGGTGGCAAATGTTTGGGCCCACAACGCCAAAACCTTGGAAAATTTCCATCCATATTCTGAGTCAGTCAAGCAACGCTTCTGGATGTGAGAGTAGTTGGTCCATGTTCGAGCATATCCACTCGAAGAGGAGAAATAGGTTGCCTGTGCAGAGGTTGAATGGTCTTGTCTTTGTTCATTACAACCTCCATCTTAGGATCAGACAGATTTTGGGCGCTGACTCCTCTCTGATTATTCTGGAGGAGATTGATCCAGAATCAGAGTGGCTGTGGATCTGATCTTCATTGAGGCAGTCCATGAGTGGGTTGACCAGGTAGATAGAGAGGTTGAGGCTGTGGCCATGGCAGAGGAAGAAGCTAGAGCATGTTTAGGCACTTGCAGACTCACATGCGCACGCACCGACACGGGCCATAGTGTTGTTCGTGAGCCCATCTTACATGTGGGGCCTATGACTCAACAGTCCTCTAGGACCTACCTTAGACAACTTTGTAGAGGGCACCGAGAGACAGGATACTCAGAGGTTGAGGATGAGACTGCGGCCGAGCTTGAGGATGATGATGAGGCTTGAGCTAGAGCCTTGTTTTTTCATTTTGTTTACAGATACTGATAGACATATGTTTCATGGATCTTCATCTTACATACATTCTATGATTTGACTCATTATGATCCTATGATTTCTATTTACTTCAACTACAATTACATTTTACGTGTAACGTATGTGATGGATTTATCATTTATGTTCCTTGTTTATGTATGTTAGCTTCTATTTGATGATGTTATAGTGTGTTTAAGTTGTATTCAATAAAGGGTGCATGAAATAAGTTTTAAATTGTTAAAATCTCTAAATTTCAAGGGTTTTTTAAATTTGCCGATTAGTGGCCGATTCGATTCTGATTCATGGTCGATTCGTGATTCGATTCGGCCTAGCCGATTCCGATCCAATTCTGATTCTTGTTACTTTGCACAAAACATACCACAGTAGCATAAAAAATAACTAGATGGAGACATATGTCAAAATGTCAATTACAATATAGCTTGTGATTTTGTGAAAAGTCAACCTATAAACTAAGTACAAAGTTCCAAATACTCAAATGTAGCCAATGACATTGTAATGATTCTAACTGGCTCTATTCGGAAAGTGACTACAAGAATTTTGAAATCTGGAAATCAATGCTATTTTCTAATTCTCACAAGAATGTCTCCTTTTATTTTTAAAATTCTCAATATGAAAGAAACGCAATAACACAAATATGACTGCCTCTAATGCTAGATATATTTCATCATATAATCAAGCCAATTATTACATGAACCGAAATTACATTAGAAACAACATTTGTTCCAACTCATTGTTCAGAATCTACCTTGGTGTGACTCCATGATTGCCTGCGGATGGAGTGTTGGGTCGTTGATAGTAAGGATAATGGATAACACTGTCCACGTCCAGCACCAATACTCTCCAAACGCCCTGTGTAATATCCTTTCCAAATGGTTTGTGATACAACATTGTCTTGAGTTTGAACGCATCCACTTCTATGCAGCCGTATGTGTCCAAGGAAAACGCCACATGCAGCTACCTTGGAGTCTGATAATGCCACTCCTATGCAGTCGTGTGTCCACGAAAAACACCCTGAGCAACCAGTTCAATGCCGCCCAATATATATATGAAATGGTGGATGTAGCAACAGTTCGCGTGCTATCAGAAGGTGTGCATACTAGAATGCAAACGCGGTCACATCCGTAGCATGAAGACCCGTTAAAACACACGGAATGCGCAATTCCTTCACCAACACATTTACAGCAAGTGCGAGTTCAGCCTCGACGCCTAGCACACAGCCGTTTATACAGCCAAGTAACAAGTCTCGACACCCAGCACTAAGACGATTACAAAATCAAATAACAAATCCAATCTTGACGCCAGCAAAGCCCTGCGTATTTAATTCACAACTCCTCCATTTTCGAACATAATCAATATTTTATCATGCATTAAGCGCCACTGTAAAATCTGAATGATTCCACCAATGTTGAGATGCTGGGGCTACGTTGAACTTCTCAGATTTTCCTCAAGGGTTTCCGTCCTCAGGAAATAACCAGTCACGTGAGCAACCTAATTTGTTTATCTTGTTTATAAAATCCGTGGTGTCTTTTCCAAGGAGAGCTTTATGCTTTTATAACCTCGATATGAGGGAAAGCACATAATTCCAAGCCATGTGGGATAAAGTACACCCACTTAAGTCACTTAAGTTACTTTTTAATATAGAATGACTTTAAGTCATAAAGTAACTTTATAAACTCACTTTATAAAATAAAGTGACTTAACTAAGGAGAAAGCTCCCAAATACATAAAAATCACCCAATGAACCCAAATAAAAGCCTGTGACTGGCTAGCATCCTCTAAAAGAAGCCATTAGTCTATCCCGATGGGGAGATAGACTAATCAGGCGCCAAAATGGCCTAGCTCAGAGAAGAAGATATTACACTCCTCCATTCTCGGGATTGCTTGCCCTCAAGCAATCTCAACGCAGGGTGCTGCAGAATAGACTCACCCTCCCATGTGGCGTCCTCAATAGGTAAGTCCTTCCAGCAAATCAAATACTCCCTGATAACCCTGTTCCGCAGCTTCCTCTGTCTAACCTCAATCACCTCAACTGGAACCAGAACCAATTTACCTTCCTCATCAAGCGGGGGTAATCCAACTGACGGAACTATCTCCTCCCAATCGCCTTCCTGAGGCAAGACACATGAAACACATTGTGAATCCTACTGTCTGACAGTAGCTCGAGCTCATAAGCCACCTCACCAACCCTCCTGGCAATGCGATAGGGACCATAAAATCGAGGCTTAATCTTTTTGGACCCACTCTTCTTCAAAGAACTCTGCCTGTACGGCTGAAGTCGAAGGTAGACCATATCCCCTAATTCAAAGCTCCGCTCTGTCCGATGTCGATCAGCGTACATCTTTTGTTGATTTTGTGCCCTCAGGATGTTCTCCTCGATAGATCTAAGAATATATTGATGATCCTATAACCAATCTCTCGCAATCGGTACCCTGTTGTCCTATAGAGCCAAGTCTATAAATGATAGGGGTTCGCTGCCATAGAGTGCCCGAAACGGTGACATGCCAATAGTCATGTGATAGGTGGAGTTGTAGCAAAACTCCCCCAGATACAACCATTTAACGCAAGCCCTCTGTTGTCCTACTACATAATTTCTAAGATAACCTTCCACCCATTTGTTCACAATTTCCGTCTAACCATCTGTCTGTGGGTGGTAACTGGTGCTGGGAGTCAACTCGGTGCCTACCAGTCTGAATAAGTCTTGCCAAAAGGTGCTGAGGAACTTACTGTCTCTGTCGCTCACAATGGTCTTGGGAAGACCATGTAATCTGAAAATCTCTTGGAAGAAAAGCTCAGCTACTTGCGAAGCTGACCAATCTGCTGCGATAGCGAAGAAGTGAGCGAATTTAGTAAGTTTGTCCACCACCACAAAAATGTTATCCCTGCCCTGCACTCTCGGCAACCCAGTAATAAAATCCATCGAAATACACTCCCATCTTTGTGTTGGAATGGGAAGGGGCTGCAATAAGCCGGCAGGATGCTCGTGCTCGGACTTGTTCTACTGACAAGTCTGGCACCCTCTGACATGCTGAAGGACATCATCATTGAGGCCCTTCCATGAGAACCTCTCTTTGACTTGCCTGTAGGTTTTAAAAAAACTCGAATGTCCTGTTGTTGGCGCATCATGAACAAAACTCATCACCTTAGCCTTAAGTTTAGATCCTGGTACTAGGTAGATCCTATCCTTATAGAGAATAATATCATCGATCACCTTGTATCTGCTATCCTGGAACTGACCATCCAGAATCTGACAAGCTTGAGTATTTTTAGAATACTCAACCAACAATTGAGACTTCCAATCTACAGAGATCTCAGATAGTGCACAAGACGCTACTGGAAGTCTCCTGGAAAGTGCATCAGCCACAATGTTATTTTTCCCTTTGACATACTCAATGTCAAAATCATATGCCTGAATTTTGCTGACCCACTTTTGTTGTCTTTCATTCAATTCTTTTTGTTCTAAGAAGTAGCGCAGGTTATTGTGGTCTGTCTTAACTGTAAACTTGCCACCCATTAGGTACTGCCTGAACTTAGCCAGGGCATGCATAATGGCAAGCATCTCTTTGTCATAAGTAAAATACAGTCTCTCATTGTCCTTAAGCTTCCTGCTCTCGTATGCTATGGGGTGTCTATCCTGCATCAACACTGCACCAATCCCATTCCCTGAAGCATCGCATTCTAGAACAAAGGGACGAGAGAAATCCGGGAGCGCTAGAACCAGGCAAGTACTCATGATTGTCTTAAGCCTATCAAAGACTACCTCTGCCTCATCTGTCCACCTGAAAGCCCCTTTCCGAGTAAGATCGGTGAGGGGGTTGCTGTCTGAGAGAATCCCTTCACGAACCTCCTGTAATAAGAGCATAGTCCAAGAAAACCCCTCAAATCTGACACATTCCTCGGTGGTGGCCTATCAAGAATTGCCTGAATTTTCTCTTGGTGAACCTTAACTCTGTCTGCCCTTGTCACGTGTCCCAGGTAGAGAATCTCGGTCAATCCAAACTCACACTTGGATTCTTTCGCAAATAGAGATTGCTCCTCCATAATGCTAAGAATCTCATCCAAGTGTTGTAAGTGCTCCTCCCATGTTCTACTAAAGACCAAAATGTCGTCAAAGAACACCAAGACAATTTTGCGCAACTGCTTTTTGAAAATATGGTTCATGCATGACTGAAAAGTAGCAGGTGCATTAAGTGAGCCCAAATGGCATCACTAGAAACTCATAGTGCCTGTAGTGACATCTGAACGCTGTCTTATGAACATCCTCCTCACGGACATGTATCTGATGGTAACCTGATCAAAGATCTATCTTCGAAAAATAAACTATCCCATGTAGCTCATCTAATAACTCATCAATCTGGGGAATGTTATACCTGTTCTTAATGGTTCTCTTATTGAGTGCACGGTAGTCAATGCACATACGAAGAGTACCATCCTTCTTCACCAAAATTACTGAAGAAGCAAAGGGGCTGGAACTAGGCCTGATGTGCCCCATATCTAGAAGCTCCTTGATTGTCTTCTCTATTTCTTCCTTATAGTGTCTGGGGTGACGATAAGGGGTAGTGATCACTGGCTTAGCGCCCTCCTCCATCTCAATGATGTGTTCAAAACCTCTATCTGGCGGTATACCTGGAGGGATGTCCTCAAAAACCCGTTTGTGCTTATCAAGCACATTCTGGATATCAAAGTGAACCTTCTACCCTGAATCTGGTGTGGGTTTAGAGGATATGAAACACTGGGCTGTCCACTCCATATCGCTATGCCTCATGATGGCCTCCATCCTGTGAGTTGACACTAACCTGGGCCCACCATCTGGCATGGCCTTAAGAACAATCTGCTGATCACCCTACATAAACTCCAACTGTTTCAACTTGTGATCAATAGTGTATCTTTCTAGGTTTGTAACTACTGCATACCCAAAATGGCATCAAGACCATCTAAATCAATGACACAGAAATCAGCTTCTAGAAGATAATCCCCAAAGTGAATCGGAAGTTCGGAGATCTTCCCTGTACAGCTCAACAAATCTCCTCCGACCACCTCGACCTCAAACTTGGGAATGTCAACCACCTGGAATCGCCACCTGGAATCCATACCTGTGCTGATAAAGTTATGAGTAGCACCTATATCCAGAAGGCAAATGATTTGCTGCCCTCTAACCATCCCCTTCAAACGGAATGGGTGACATGTGGGAATACTTGAAAGAGATGCTAGAGTAATAGGGGGTTGCTCGTGCGGGGCTTTCCTCTTCCTTTCTTCTGCTGGTTGCTCTTCCTGAGCCTCCTCGTCGCTGTCCTAATCATCGCTGCCCTCATGTTGTTCGTGTTCACCATCGGAAGCCACCTCAATGTAATGTATCTTGCCTTTTCCAAGGCATTTGTGGTCTGGAGTCCAAGGCTCTCTACATGTGAAGCATAATTTCCTCCTCAACTCATTTCTTTTTTCAAAATCCAATCTAGGGGGTATACTCTTATTCTGATTTTTGTTCTTTTGAAATGAAGAGGATCCCTTAAATGTTTTCTTAGGTGGCTACAATATAGAAGAAGGTGAATCCAAGTCATGTGCTAATTTAATAGCGTCATCCAAAGTGTTTGGCTTGAGAACTCTAACCAAACCTCTAAATCTATCGTGTAGGCCCTCAATGAACATCATCACTTTCCACTTCTCAAAGATATCAGGAATCATGATGGAAATCCTCTGAAACTCATCAATATATTGGTCCAAGGACCCACTCTATCTCAGCTAAGCTAACTCCCTGTAGTAAACCTCTGTCTTTCCTATCAAAACGGGTAATCAAATTCGTGATGAAAGTCTCATAAGAAGTAATCAGCCCATGATCCTGGGTGACTGTCTTATTGCTGCCATCAAATGAAGGGAGAGTTAATTCATTGCATGTTTTAAATCCCTGTTCTGACCCCTGAGTCTCCTATCCTACTGAGCCTTGCCGAATTCTCTCTTCTAAGCCATATACTAGGGAAAGGTTATATCAACTTTGACATTATCTGGTAACATATCACACTCATCATGCATGGTCGTCACATTTTCTGGAAGAATGCCCGCTCTCTCAGGCTGTGCTACCTTTTCCCCTGCAATATTCTCCGCAAAGTTAGGCATAAGGGGCCTATCTGAAGTACGAGTGGGGGCTCTAGCTGCCCTAGGTGATCCTGCCACACTGCCTCCACCACTGTGATGGCTTTGGGGTCTCCTGGATGCTACTGTCAATTGCTGGATAACCCCTGTAAGCTATTGTAATACATCAACAATATGATCTTGTCCGTCTCATATGGCCCTCAATGTTTCCCTGGCCTCTCTCTTTGTATCCTCAGCCATATTTGTACCCCGAGTAACCTATTAAATACAATCTCCTCGTCTGTTTCGGTATGACTGTTTTCTATATCAACCTGTACTGAGGATTCTGGCTATTCCTGTTCAACTTTGTCATGTTTAAAGTTGTAAGGTTTGTGCCTGCTATGCATACCTACTCAACATTGTCAATGCTGAGCCAACCTGTTATAATCCGAAAATCTAACCCACCAGGATGGCAGGATCAAGGCTATGATACCACTGTAATGATTCTAATTGACTCTAATCGGAAAGTAACTGCGAGAATTCTGATTTATGGAAATCGATACTATTTTCTAATTTTCACAAGATATATGTCTCCTTTTCTTTTTAATATTCTCAAAGTATGAAAGAAACGCAATAACACAAATATGACTATGCCTCTAATGCTGGATATATTTCATCATATAATCAAGCCAGTTATTACATGAACCGAAATTACATTAGAAACAACATTTGTTCCAACTCATTGTTCAGAATCTACCTTGGTGCGACTCCATGATTGTCTGCGGATGAGGGAGTGTTGCGTCGGTTAATAGTAAGGACAATGGATAACATTGTCCACGTCCAGCACCAATTCTCTCCAAACACCCTGTGTAATATCCTTTATGAATGCTCTATGATACAACGTTGCCTTGAGTCTGAACGCGTCCACTTATATGCAGTCGTATGTGTCCAAGGAAAACGCCACACGCAGCTACCTCGGAGTCTAATAATGCCACTCCTATGTAATCGTGTGTCCACGAAAAACACCCCGAGCAAACAGTTCAATGTCGCCCGATATATATATATGAAATGGCAGATGTAGCAACAGTTTGCGTGCTATCAGAAGGTGTGCAGACCAATATGCAAACGTGGTCACATCCGTAGCATGAAGACCCGTTAAAACACACAGAATGCGTAGTTCCTTCACCAACACATCTATAGCATGTGCAAGTTCAATCTCGACGCCCAACACAGTCATTTATACAGCCAAGTAACAAGTCTCGACACCCAGCACTAAGACGATTACAAAATCAAATAACAAATCCAGTCTTGACGCCAGCAAAGCCCTGCGGATTTAATTCACAACTCCAATTTCGAAAATAATCAATATTTTATCATGCATTATGCGCCACTGTGAAATCTAAATGATTCCACCAATGTTGAGATGCTGGGGCTACATCCAACTTCTCAGATTTTCCTCAAGGGTTTCCGTCCTCAGGAAATAACCAATCACGTAAACAACTTGATTTGTTTATCTTGTTTATAAAATCCGTGGTGTCTTTTCCAAGGAGAGCTTTATGCTTTTATAACCTCGATATGAGGGAAAGCACAAAATTCCAAGTCATGTGGGATAAAGTACACCCAGTTAAGTCACTTAAGTTACTTTTTAATATAGACTTTAACTCATAAAGTAACTTTATAAACTCACTTTATAAAATAAAGTGACTTAACTATGGAGAAAGCTCCCAAATACAGAAAAATCACCCAATGAACCCAAATAAAAGCATGTGACTGGCTAGCATCCTCCAGAAGAAGCCATTAGTCTCTCCGGATGGGGAGATAGACTAATAAGGCACCAAAATGGCTTAGCTCAGTGAAGGGGACATTGCAGACATGCTAGGGGGCAGGAGGCCCTACTGATGCTTCTCCTTAGAAAGTCCCTGACCTATGTCCTTCAAGAACACTACTCGAAAAGTTGACCGTTTCCATGACTTTCAAATCTTTAGGCTAAATAACACAGTCATCAACATCATCATCATCATCACTTAGAGGCGCATCAATCCACTCAGACTCTGGATCTATCTCATCAAGGTCAATTGGGGAGTCATCCTCAATAGTTCTGTTATTTTTCATGTAGAAATTAGTCTTTGCCTACAAGTGAAAAACACAATGAATACAACTTCAATTGAGTGCAAGTTATTAAAACTCCTACGTTGAGCTCTCTTCAACTTCAAGCGAAGGCTGTGGTGAACAAACACCAAGTCATTCATCCATTTTTGTGTTAGCCAGTTGCATTTCTTGGAATGTATGTTTTCAAAAACACTCCAATTACACTCACAAGTGGATGAGTTGCATGACTAGGTCAAAATGTGTTTCGCCATCAACCTAAGATTTTTGCAATCGTGACCAAAAAAATCCCACCATTGAGCTGAAAAACACGTTATGGGGAGATGATATCATGTAAGAAAATCTTCAAATCTTAACAAATTTTCTGATCATGTAGACAAAATAAATGGACTATCAAAAGTTTATAGAGTCTACCTGGTTGGAAGGTTGTTCTGCCTTCCTCGAAAACCTTAGATGAGAGAAAACTCGTTGCCTACTTATACATTTGCAACTCTGACATAGTGGCTTTCAATTTCTCTTTGCTTTGAAACATTTTTTTCCATGCACTTGAACAACCTTCTGTGATCTTAACATCAATCTCTGTGAATTCTATTTTGTAGAATAATGATCGATTGAGAAAGTATCCTGCAACATGGAGAGGAGAGTGCATTTGTCCATCCCATCTCCTATCAATTATGTCCCATAACGGCTAATACCTCATCCTGTCATTTTCCAACCTACCCTTCATCAGCTCCTTGGCCCTATCCATGGCCTCATCCAAATATCCCATTGGGGATTTATCCCCATCCACTAGTCTCGAGACTTTTACTAGAGGCTCTGGAAGTTGTACCACTTGTTCAATTACTTCCCAAAAATTGGTAGAATACATGTACTCTGCCACTCTCATGCCATCGTTTTGATTTGAGAAGCCTAAGTCCATCCACTCCGTTGAAACAAACATGCGTTTCAAGTTCATTTTTTGTTGAGCTAGAGTCTAAAGTGCAAGGAAGTGTGTTACAAACCTTGTCACCCCTAGTCGAACTAGCTCCTTGCCCCCTGTGAACTGGTGCATCATACTCAAAACCCTCGGGTGATTGTAGATAAATTTGGTAACTGTGCGAGACTTCTACAATGCCTCTTAACCCATTCAATTTTTCCAATATCCCCTACGGTTAGATCAAGGCAATGTGATGCACATGGGGTAAAAAACATAGAGGGGTATTTGTCTGTCAGGAGTTTGCCAACAACAACACAAGAAACAACATTGTCTATAATAAATTGAACCACATTTTGTGGCCCCACATCCATGACTACTGAGTCATACATCTCGAACAATGCAGTTGCAATTTTCATTATATCGGATGCATCCACAAACTTGAAAAATATAGTGTCTATATCACAAGAGACGAGGAAGTTGACGAGGGATTGGTTCCTTCTATTTGTCTATCCATCTGACATAATGGTGCACACACTACTAGCCCACTCTAACCCATGCTCTTGAACATGTTCAACATCGTTTACTGCATCGTTGAGCATACCAACCCTCATTGTATAGTAAGACAAGGCTTTAAACCCAAGCCCTACAGCTGCAACGCCATCCATCATAGCTTGCCAATATGGAGATATGCAAACATGGAATGCCAAGGTAGAGGAAAAAGAAAATTTAAAATTGCCTTCATTGTGTGTTCATGGACAGTTTTCCTCCACCCCAAAGTGGTCTGTGATCCTGGTGTAGTATGAGGTCTCAAGAATTCATGGATGTTCCCCTCTATCATTTTCCTCATCCAATTGATTCCTCCTAACACCTGTAGAGCCGAACCTATTTCAATCCCCGTTCTCGCCTTTTTTGCCTTGTTCTCAATAATTCCATCAAGAGCTTTTTTGGCTTGGTATGTCACATCTGCAGGACATTTAGCACATCTTGTGGTCTTATTTCCCGTTTCTTTTGCCAAATGCCATTTGAAGCAATAAATTCCACCACTGACTTCATTTAGACACCAATTGCATTTAACCTTTGTTGTACTACCGATAATCGATGTGCAATGTGTCCATGCAAAGTCTTTCACACGCAACATTGTGACCAAGAATCAAATCTGTAGCAGTATTTTAATTCAGTTTGACATATTCAAATATCATGATCAAAGACATTTGAAGCAAATGAATGCTGAATTGAAATTTTGAAAATTGCACCTAGGAATGCCTTTATCAGTATCAATATATGAATCTAGTAAACTTGAGGTGTATTTTGGCTGTAGTGAGAGGTAATGGATTTTTTACCAGAAATATGAAATGAAATAAACAAAAAATTTACACCTCATTCTGATGCAGGAGCATTCAGGGTGTAAGAGCAATCTTGCATCACCCCAAAATATTGTCTAGTTTTCAATAAGGGCTATCTTTGGATAGGGTTACTATTTTTTTGACAAGTTTACTATTTTTAGTAAGTTGTTCATGTGAGCACAAATTCTTCCAATTGCTTCCTCGGAGGTTCATTTTTGATATATAAGCTTGCCGGTAAAGTTTCATTGCAAGATCAAGTCAGGTTTTGAAGATATTACATTTTTTGTTTTGGCGGGGTGGTACAAAAATTTTGAACTCAGTTTTGAAGGCCTTAGAGGCTCCGAAAAGGGGTCAAACTTTGATCAGTTGACACTTCGCAAGCCTAGGGCGTAGAGCGCTTCGTGGCATTTCCGAAATGGGGTCATAATAGGCAATTGACTCAATGGTTCACAAGTTATGGTTTTCAGAAGTTGGGCCTTCAAAACTCAAGTTTCTACAAAAGGAATAGCGAGAAAAATTGCTTAAGGCGGGAAATTGAACCGCTGAGCGCCAAAATGGGAAAATTTCACTTTCTAGAATATTCTAAGGCGGTTAATTGTGCTGCTTATATAGGGTTGAAGGGGCATTTTAGGGTTCAACTCCGGTAGTGTAGATGGTGGCTCTCTCTTGCAAATTATTGTAATGCAAATGCCCATGTGGCTATAGCAAGTTACTTTTCTGAATATTGTAATGTCATTTCATTGAAGGTAATGGAGAGCAAGTGTTTCTGTTCTTGCAAATTTCTATTTATTTTCCTATTGTGTTGTGTGTTTGGTTAAATAAGGGGAGTACCCTTCATCACATTCACATAATCCTATAGATACAGATTATACATGTTAATAAATTAATACAGAATACAGTATAATTGATTATAATTTGTCTATTCAAATTTTCTATATTCTAACTAAATTTTTTTTATAGATAATTTCAAACTTAATTTTATGTATTCTGTCTATTCAAATTTTCTGTATTCTGTATATAACTTAATAACTTAATATATTGTTTCAAACTAATTTTTTTGTATATATCGTTTCAAATTAAATTTTCTATATAAGCATTTGTATATATTTTTAGCATATTTTCAGTATTTTCAAACTATATATACTGTATATATCGTTTCAATTTCAAACTATATTTTCTGTATTTTCACCTAGTCACAGACGGCTAGGTATGACAACTATCATATTTTGACAGGGAGGTTAACAGGCATTTTGCTAGTAATATCAAATGAAGTTTATAACACAAACAAATATTTAATCGAATATGCTTCTTATGAATTTTTTTGCCTGATATAGTCTTACACAAGATCTATGTACAGTTACACATATAACACAATCAAATATTTTGCCTAATAACTAGCATATTCAATTTTGCCTGTTATGAAAAATTCTGTACATATTTTGTTACATGTTACAGTCATACACAATAAATGTATATTCTGTTTATGTAAATATAGACAGAATATAAAATATTGTACACTTAGGCACATTTTTTTAGACGTTTCACTTTCAATGTCACATTCTAAAATAAGAATCGATTCCTACAAGGAAAATGTATGGAGTCTCTGGACTCTGCTCACGCGACAAACCTACTCACACGGCTCACACTACACACAGCAAACCAGCTCCTCTAAACTTGCAAACAACTCAATAGAAACTACAGGCTTGCGTGGCCAATAAATAGAAAAACTAGGAATATTTTTGGCGCTGTTTAGGGTTTTCCCCGACAAAATTATGCACATAAATTAATTGTGATTTTTTGCGACAGGATTAATCGCGATTGTAAAGATTCATCGGGAAAAAAAGTCCAAAAATTGTTGCCTTGCATTGACCAAAAAATCCTGATTATTTCAGGGAATTAATCGGCAACTGTCCCAATCCACGATTAATCGCAATTTGAAAACGATTTTTGCTTCTATGCTCTGCAAAACTTCCTATTGGAAGTGGTCATGCCCAACAAGAGAGGTGCAGACACAGGGCTAGGTCTGATTGCCATCTGAGCCTGGTGTTTAGAACCTATATCATTCATTGTCGGTCCCACAATCTAGGTTCCTCCTTAACTAGTATGATCCTTTTGACTAGATGTGTATCTTGCACTAAGCCACCTTGGCCAAAGTTTATAAATATGCTAGAACTAACTCATGTTGTCAGATGTCACCACCTCTACTCGACATGTGTAACAATTGAATCCAATTGACTCTTTTGGTCTTAAAGACCAACATCAGGCTAACCGCCATTGTCTACTGATATTAATGGTCTTCTGACCTTCGAGGGATGGTGACCCTGAACAAGCAACTGCTAAGTAGTAACTATCTTTACGGTCAAATGAACTTTTGGGAAATGGGCTCTTCCCAACAGACAACTGCTGTTCTTAATCAGAATTAGAATTGATTATGAATGATTTCGTTCTTTCAGTTTCTTTCATTTGAATGAGAATAATTAACCTTTCTTGCATCTGCATAGCTATGATTTAATTTTCTTTCTTTTCTGTCCAGTTTGAGTTTAGCAATGGCTCTAGATTAAATCCTTGTACTTTATATCAGATTCAAACATAGTGCCAATAGAATGCCAAAAATAGAATAAAGATGAGTGTCCTTTCCTATCACGCATGCTATTGGATTCTTTAATTGCATAGCAGATACAAGTCATTCCAGTTTCTTGATCATATATACTTCTTGATTAGTTGCTTGAACAAGTGGTTTATAATGATTCAATGAATCATGTTATAACAACAGATGTTCAATCTCGAGGATATATTTTCCCTACGGACAGTCATGCTATCGTTTTCCACATAGTGTGTAGGTACTATGCATTGATCATGTATAGGTTCATCAAAAGGCATCAACCATTACTGATATATTTTGCATTATACATATGCAAATTCAATTGGTGACATTGATTATAAATAACATCTTTCTCATTTCTAATATGCAGATTCAATCAAATGACAATGACTATTGATGACAGAATTCACATTTCTAATATGCAGATTTCAATCAAATGACATTGATTATTGTTATCATCTTGCACATTCCAATATGCAGATTCAATTGAATGGCAATGACTATTAATGATATATTTCATGCAAATGCATTTAATTACATGATTGAACATTCAATATTCAGTCGATAAGTAATCATAATAGAATTAAAATCAAGCAATGATTGGCATGCCTGATCAATATATCCAAGATGGTTTCCTTGGCCCAATGTTGTAACTAGGGTGGATCAACCAGTAATCCTTCCACTTGATATTGCAGACGTATGACTTCTTTAAGCTGGAGATTTATGAGCCAAACAAGAAGAGATGATCCTTGAGGATCGATACAACCTTTGCAGTTACTGGATTCGAACAATGCATGCAGAGATGAAAAGAATGACAATCCTTTGAAGAATGGAATAAGCTCAAGCTCAGAGATAAGAAGCTGCGAAAGCTAAAAGAGAAAAGAGAAGGAAACTCCTTGCGATCTTTCTTTTAATTCCTCTCACCACGATACAATGTAACTCCTTGCAAGTTTCGGTAGCAAGGAGTTACTTCCTCCGCCACCTTTCAGATGATTAAGTATTTCAGCTTATAGCCAAATCATGTTTTTTAATTAATAAGAAGACATGAACACTTACACACACACACATATATGTGCTCGATGCATAATTGCTTATTCCAATGCATGCAAATATATGTACATAAGTGTATATGCATACACTATTTAAGTATATACATGTATATATACCTATTTGTATACATACGCATATGGTATTATGTACTTCACGTATACATATGTATATACTATATATATATATATATATATATAATCATGAGGTTGTTTCTTACAAAATGGATAGAATTAATTGGGTTACTTAGATAATTAATCTAGTTCTCATTTACACAAAGATGACTGTTCTTACTGATATTGATTAGATTAATTTGATTAAAAAGATAAACCAGAGAAGGGTCTCCTATAGCTACCATAGACAACTGGTGACTAACGACCATCACTTGACCCTACGACTCTAGGTGAGTAGACGACCAGGGTTTCTTATCCCTAGGTTCCAGGCTTAGATGGCAACTTTGACCTTTCCTTGTGTTTGCACCCCCTCTCCTTGATGATACTCTTCCTCCCTTCTTCGAGGGTGATTCATCCTCTTGCATCCACCCGACACACAAGGTAGTTAGACATAATATTCTTACTCTTCCAGTATCAATATAATAAACATTTATTGCTAGCATAATCCATAAATAATCATCAAGATACATCAATATTCACCAATATGCATCAATATACTATTATACATCAATATGCTTAACAAACATATTCAACATTAACATCTCATCCCTAATTAAGCAGTTAAAATAGTTATGTGAAAGGTTCATGGAGGGATATGACAACTTTTCAGTTCATGCCTTTTGACCATTCATTACACTTAACTAAATTTAATTATGTTATATTTTTATTTTATATTTTAAACTTCAATTTTATTTTTATTCTTTTATATTTTAATTTTATTATTATTATTTCTTATTAAATCCTATTTCAAAAAGGGGACATTTCGCTGCCCCTTTGCAATGGTCACAACCTTTCAAAATTACCACCCTTGGAAAGAGTCACAATCCTTGTCCTTCAAGAGAGTCGCAACCTTTCATAATTACCACCCTTTGTAAGATTCACAACCCTTCATCATTTCTACCTTTCTAGAGTCACAATCTTTCAAAATTACAACCCCTTGAAAGAATTGCTTCCTTATTTTCTTCCCATTCCTTCTTCCATAAATCCTCTTTTAATTCCTATGCTCCCCTCTTTCTTCCTTCCTCCTTAACCCCTTTCAAATGAATGCTCCTCCCTTTTATATCTTGTGTTAAGGGAGTCACGACTCTTCATTGCATATCTCTTCACCTTTATGGGCTATTCCTAGAACTTAGAGCTTGTAAACAATATTAATCACCTGAAATTGACATTAAAACATTAAATATCTAGAATCCATGATAGCATATAAATCCATAATAGCAATCAATTATTTCTAAATCAATATACCCTACTATACTTAAAATTTAGTCTAAGGCATATTCCTATGCTCAACCATATTAGGAATTCATTGGAAATACTTGCAAACAGAAATCTCATGGGTGGTTGTCCTTGTGCTGCAAGAGTGTGGAAGAGTTTCTTGTCCATTCCAGCCCTAAATCCACCTTGGAGGCTGGCCATCCTCCTCAACCAAGCTCCAAAGCACGAAAAGGATTCCTGGTCCATTCGGCCTCCTGCCCCACAAACCTGGCAGGATCTATAGTACATCCATCTCAGGGTGGCATACTTGATAAGATGCATGAAGGAACTCTGGTCCTTCAGCTCTCGTGAACTCAGAAGGCCAGCCGTCCTTCCTATCTAATGAATACCTCTTAGCGGAGATGCAATAGATTTACTTACAAATGGCTGCAATAACTTGATTTCTGCAATATATATATATAGTTGTTTCTAATTTATATTCTAAGTTTATTTTTTAAATTTTATCTCTAAGTATTACTCTTCGTTGCAATCGATATTTATATCCAATAGAAATCTTATGTCTCAATTTCACTTGATCGATTCTTCTACAAATAAGTCTTACTCCCCTTTATATCTTCTAATGTGGGGGAGTAACACCTTTTCTTTTGCAAGGAATACATCCCTTCACAAATGGATTGCTGCTGTGAGTCTTAATATAATTTAATCTTTTATTATTAATATGATTATATTTAGGTGTTTAGAGAAATCTTTGGAGGCAGGAGAATAACCCACGACTTGTCCATATTTCAAATTTTATTTTTATGATTGATCATTGTCACCCGAGTCTACTAATTAACCCCTAATAGAATCACTATTTTATTCCATCGAGTCTTAAGGGCTGTGATTTGACTGAGATAAAGGCTTCAATCTAATTTTTATACAAGCTGATATCTATCTTGGTGGGGGCATGACATCAACCAACATAAAAAAAATATTAGAAAGATTGTAAACAACAGTTAGATATTGTTCATATTAAGTTAGTTATTATTTTACAAGATGCATCCCCTTTACAAAGAGCAGTTCAACTACACATCTATTTAGTTTTTTGTTGCACTAAAATGTACAAATTAAAATGATAACACATTAATTCTAGGTCTATACATTGAAAATGTTTTGACTGTTGAATTCAATAAACTACTGTGTCTAATTCTTGGTATGAGTAAAATGACGAATAAGGTGCACATGTAGAAAATATTGGATATTCAATATGTAAATTACTACATTAGATTTTGGGTGTGATACACCCCAAAGGATGAGACTAGAGGCAAGACATGTTGAATCGGGTGTAAATGTAAAAATTGTTGAATGTTGAATCTCGTTAACTATTTTATCTAATTTTAGGTGTGGCATACCACCACATACAAGGTAAAGTGCAGGCCCTACATGAAATTCAATCCAATTTTCGGTATGGTATACCCTAATGGATGAAGCCAAGTGCAAGTTCTTGGTGAAACTAAATTGATTCTAGTGTAGCTTACTCCAACATGCAAGGCTAGGTAAAATTCTTGTTGAACTTAAATTGGGTGTAAATGTACAAACTGTTGATACTGAATCGTGTAAACAACTACGTCATATTCTAAGTGTAGCATATCCTGAGTGAATCTACATCCAATACACCCCTGTAAACAAGGCCAAGTGTAAGTCCTAAGTGAAATTAAATCCAATCCTAGGTGTTGCATGCTCTAGCAAATGAGAGATGTGCAAGTCCTAGGTGAAACTAAATCCAATTCAAGGTGGGACATAATCCAATATAAAGGCCAAGTTCATATCCTCAATAAAACTAAATCCAATTTTGGATGTGCCATACCCCAATAGACGAGGCAGGTGCAATCATGTAGATGTTAAATCAACAACTACATCTTATTTTGGGTTTGGCTACCCCAGTGGACGAGGTCAAGAGAAAATCCTAAATGAAACTATGTCCGATTCTAGGTGTGTTATATTTTATGCTACCCGGGGACGCATTTCTGGCCCTGAGCCTGAGGTTTCGGAAACGGGGACGGTTTCGGGGTCGGGGGGACGGCCGGGGACGTTTCCAAGCCGTCCCCACCCAGGCAAGAAAATCGGAAACCAGTCCCGGAAACTTCGGAAACGGTCAATGCGTTTCCAGTGCCCGTTGACCGTCTCGGGGACTATTTTGCCGTCCCCCGTCTGTCCCGGGGACTGCTTGGGGTTTCCAGCGGCGAAACTAAAGTCAAAGAAAAATAAATTCAAAAAAAACATATTTTAAGCCCATTTGCAGGCCCCACACACATTGAAGGGTAATAAAATATTGAAATATCAAATAAGTTAATAACATTAACATATGATATGTTATTTGTAATATATCATATGTTATAACTTATTTTACCTTTGTTTTTTTCATTTTTGTTAAACAGTAAAGGCCGACGGACGGGTTTGGACGCACGCACAGCAGGTTTGGATGCTTTGAGGCTCACGTTTTCGCACAACAGCGTTTACGGTTTGAGGCCCACGTTTTGGTTTTCCTGAGTTTGGACGCACACATAGGCAGGGGGAAGAAGGCATTTGCATAAGATAATTGAACTTTTTGTGTTGCTACAGCTATGATGAATTAATTTAAATAATTGTGTTGCTACAGCTATGATGAATGTAACAATGTTATGAATTCAAATTCATGAATATATTTGAGAAATCAGATTTCTGATTTTCTATATAAATTACAAAAAAAAAATCAGATTTATATATATATATAGCCGTCCCCTGCCGCAGCCTAAAAAAAAAAAAAGTCCCAGAAACCCGTTTCCCCGTCCCCCGTCCCAGAAACTCGGGGTAACATAGGTTATATTCGAATAGACAAGGTTAGTTGTAAGAAATGAATGTTGAATCAGGTCTAAATGTACAAAAAGTTGAATATAGAATACTGTACACTACATCCATTTCTTGGAATAGCATTCCCCAACAAACAACGCTAGGTGCACTTCTAGGTAAAACTACATCCAACTATGGGTGTAGCATACCCTAACGAGTGAAGCCACGTGCAAGTCAAGGGAGAAAATTACCTCTGATTCTGGCTGACATGCTCCATTATATAAGAATAGATGTGAGTTCTATGTTCAACTATACCTAGTTCTTGGTGTAGCAATGTACAAAATGTTTAATATTGAATACAGAAAACTACTACATTGCAATTACAGGTCTGGCATACCCCAACGAACAAGGCTAGGTGCGCTTTGGGGTAAAACTAAATCCAATTACGAGTGTAACATACTCCAGTGAATGAGGCCAGCTGCAAGTCTTGAGAGGAAATTACATCTAATTCTGGTTGTGGGAGTCTTGGGTGAAACTACATCCGGTTCTAGGTGTAGCATACCCAATGACGAGGACGAGTACAAATCCTAATTGAAACTAAACCAATTACGTGTGTGGAGTACCCCAACAGATGAGAGATTACATGCAATTCCTGGATAAAACTACATCCAATTCTGGGATTGGCATAGGACAATGGACCAGACCAAGTGCAAGTCATGTTGATTCCTGTAAACTACCACATCCAATGATAATTATGGCATACCCAACAGATGGAGCCCAATGAAAGTCCTGAATCAATTTTACCAGAGAAACACCCCTTAGTTTTGGCACCCGGCAAACAGAAATTACCATAAAGTGAAAACTGGAGTGGGAGATACTTACTGACCTTCAAAGAAGAATGAGATTTTTTCTGCACTCTCGTAGAAATGGTTGGCCGTTAGTTGTAGCTGATTTTTGGTTGAAAAAATCGAAGAATCTGACGGGTCAAACGCCTCCAACAATTCCCCCATCCGCTGCATCATTTGTCCGCATTCTTCAGGGCTTGCAAACCCTTCAATCACCAAATATCCTAAAATCAAAAAATAAAACTTAGCTATGAAATAGTGAGTTTCATCTGAGCATATAAATATTGAGCTAATTTTTTTCCTTTTGAAGATTGAAAATTACAACCTTCTGAATTGAAATACTGCAGTTGCTCTGCAGTGAGACTTCCGTGAACGTTATTCATGTTTCTTTTTTTCTCTACCGTTCTCTCTTTTCTTTCAAAATTTATTTCCAGTGTATGATTGATTTCCAAGCAGCTGGTTTATGGAGATTATTTTATCCAATTCAAGAGTTCAACAAATAATTATCAAATGTATTAATGCACTACAATTGTTTTTACCAGGCACCGTCTGAATCAGATCGGAATAATTCTGGTCAATGTTTTCCCTTGGGGAAAATCATATTTTATTCATAAATGTCAAATTCGTAATTCAAACGCAAGTGTTTGGAAGGCAATCTTTAGATTGTATTGCTCATGTAAGCAGAAACGTCTATCATGTTTGCTGGTCAGCCCCATTGTGTAAGCTCTTGTCCTTCAATTGGCGAGGGGACAACCAGATTCGCGAAGGATGGGTATTATTAATTGGGATTTATTGTTGTAATGGTGAAAATTCTATCTCTATGGGCTTTCTTTCAATCGGCATAACATTTGGTGGTCCCCTTTTTTTATTCAATAAGGGCTTTTCGTTTTCACAAACGTGGCATTCCAACGTCCAAGGATTTGCTTTCCAGAGCCACCATGAGTCTCCGCTCTTGGGATGATCTTTGAGTTCAGTTCAAGCTCACTCGTCTAGATCGTCAGACTTTTGACTTGCTCGTCTCTGCTATTCCGCCGCATCTCCTGCATAAACTTGGAATTCAGTCAATTAAACCTTAGTGGAAAGACTGGAAATGGTACCCTGATACACCATTTACCAACTACAAACCTAAGCTTTGTACTCTTGGCTTGTGCCTCATTTTCCTATGATTGATTCTCTCAATCATCGTTGGCATCTTTCCTCTTCCCAGAAGACTTGGAGCTGGCATTTCCACACTATTTGGGATGCTATTACTAAACCCAAAATTACTCATTTTGCTTGGTGTCTGCTTTACCAGGGTTTGCCTTTGGGAGCTCGGCTCCGGCACTTGGGTGTGCCTGATCCCAAATGCCCATTTGGTGGGCATTTTGAAACCATTATGCATATTTTTTGGTTCTGGCGACGGGCCCAGAACTATTGGAGATGGATTCATGGCTTTTTTATGCCATTCCGATCTAAGCCTTTCTCTTGGCATATGGCTCTCCTTGGTGATTCACCCAGAATGCCTTCCTAGTATACCCAAATTTGGCATGCTTTCAGGATGGAGATTTTGTTTTCCCTATGGAAAGACCGTAATGTTGTTATTTTTACTCACAGCTTTCTGGATGTCAATGTTTCTCTTTATGCTAAGGCATGTTTATGTAATAATGTCATGATGCAGATTCAAGTACAAGCTGACAAGGTGGCCCTTGAGGTCACCCACTTGCAGGAGCTGCTGCAGCATTGGGGTAATGCCTCATGTACTGTAGCTCGGGTGCCGCTGGATTCCCTCTCAGCTAACCGCACGCCACCCCGGGGCTGGCGTCATAGCCAGAGTTCCTCGGCCAGGCGCTCCAGAATGTCGTGCTCTTGGCGTTGCCACTCTGCCTCTTCTCCTGCTAGGAGGACCTCGGCTACTGGCTGGCCTCCTCTACTTGTTTCTACTGCTGCTTGGCCAATGGCCAATGTTCCTGTGTGGCCTTCTGCCACTTCTGATAAAATCCCCCGCTCGGCTCTTGCTATCTCTCCCAGGCGGGAGGAAGGAGAACTAGAGAATGAAGAAAAATATACAGATGATGGGTGCTCGCTTCCCGACCAGACCCCTGGGCCCAATGTTTGGGGGAATCCTAATGATACAGATCCTCCTCCCTCTTCTGCTACTGCTCTCGCAACCTGAGGGCTTTCTTTATAAGCTTTTCTAGTGAATAGTTGTATGTTTATGGCGTGCTGCCGAGTGACTCTTCGCGGGGTGATTTTTTATCCCCTGGTCCTTCTTTGTGAATATTGTACACTTTTTACATATTAATTGAAAAGGCCTCTATTCATCAAAATTCTATCTTTATAGATTTATTTTATTTTATTATGCTGATAGGCATCCTCTATGGGGATGACATGCTAGAAAGTTGTCCATCATCTCGCAAAAGAAATCTGGCAGCTTTTCCGGTCCCATTTTCCCCTTGCTGGCACTTACGTGTCGCCCGCATCCAGTGCCCGATGCTAACATCTAACGGTCATCGTTTCTCATCTTTTCGGCAATGAGCTATCCTCTACTGCAACTGTCGAGGGTATGATTTGCATTTGTAATACGAGGCCAACCTACTGCGAGTTACTGTGCTTTCAATGGGATGTACTCGCTTCGTATTTCGTGGTTATGGTAAATGTTTTGTGGGTTTTTTTGCACTTTTGATGTTGTTTGTATTGGAGAGAAATGTGTTGAAGAGGATTTTGAGTGCGCAACAGAGAATTTTGTTCTTCAGCAGCGCACGAAGTGGAGGCTTTGGGAGGTCTTTGCTCGTTGTTTTACACTTTGTTATTTCTTGCATTGTATATGTGGGTGTATCATTCTGTGTCTACGGTTTGGATGTGAATTTGTAAAACTTTGGCCACTTGGTCAAGGGCACGAACTGCAACTTTTGTCAGGTTTTTGTTCATCCTTTTGGTGCAGGAGCACCTAGGGCGAAAGGCCCTACCTTGTTTTTGTGGTGTACTTTCCTAGTTACTTAAGCAAATTAGGAGAGTTTAGGAATATTTTGGATTTGTTTAAGTTGTTTTGTAAGGTGTTTGTTCATTCACTCTTGTAATGACCTAAGAGGGCAAAATGGGTCAATTTGGTGAATAGACACCCTAGTTGCTTAGATGAGTGTTTTTAGGTTAATTTTGTGTTGAAGAGGTGATTTGTAGGCCTCTGGTAATCTAACCAAGGCATTGGGATCTTTAGAAAGTAAAATGCATAAAAGATTTAAAGAATTTTGCAACTTTGTAACTTTTTAAAGTTGCTCGGCATGTTCTGTTGCTCGACATGTACTAAGTTGCTCCGCATGCCCTGTTGCTCAACATATACTAAAAAGTTGTTTTTGTCCTAAATGGACAATTAGGTCAGTTACGACGGTTGTTCTGACAAGGGGAAGATTATTTAAGACCTCCCAAGCCATCAGTTCGAGGTGGGATGTCTTTTTGTTTGAAATTTCAGTTAATGAGAAGTTGCAGACTGTGTTTTTAATTGTATACGGGCATTTTTTATTAGCAGTGTTGATTAATGGATTGAATCTCGATCTTTTCTATTGTATTTAGTTTCTTATGAGTGTTTACAGACTTTGTGTGGAAGGAGTTTTGTTAATAGTTTCTATTTTGTAGTATCTTTTAAAGTTTCTTTGAAGTTGTAGTCTCCTGGTCCAATTCTAGACTGTAAATAGAAATAGCTCCTCGAGATTCTTGATTCCATGGTGAGGAAAATGTGCCTAGATGGAGCTCAAGAGGAGACAATGTACATAAGTTTCTTTTTGGTTTTGGTAGGAGAAGTGTTAGCCATGAATTTTGAGCTCTTGCCCTAAGCGAGCTTGGCGATAGCCTGGATAGGGAAGAAAGTGAAACAATTGTGGAAAACATGCAGGGTTGGATTGGCAAACACAATCCAATGATTGGATAGGTACAGTGGAGAGGTAATACGACTCTCTGAGCAGTGGTGGCATTGGAGGAGTTGGACTCATCGAAGAAAGAAAAGCAAATACAGTCGAAGACCTAATTAGCCCTACATTTAAGGACAGTGTCCCTAAGAAGTTTTAGGGGTTGTACGGATGGTTTCAAGAATCCACACCTTGAAAATCTTCAAACTTTTGGAAAAGGGGATTAGAATCCAAAATTAGTTTTGGGGGTCTTTTGGGGTTTTTGGAAAAGAATCAAGATTTTGTGTCTGATTAGGGATACAAGGAAGCACTAGGCCTAATCCTAAATTGTGAGAGTTCGATGAATGAATGGATTGGTAATGGCTTCAACTCTTCAAGAATGTCATAAACTGACCCAAAGAAGCAAGACACCAACCTTGCAAAGTGTTGTGAGTGTATTGGCACAGGTTGATAGAATTCACTTTTAAGGATTCAGTGACCATTGAGAAGAACTTGATTGATAGAGTGGGTCTTGAGAAGGAGGTAGAAGTTCTTAGTGACTTACTTCAAGATTAGGGTTGAGAGCACCCTATGAGGTCTAGGAGAGAGGCCTTAGAATAGAGTCAAGCTGACTCTAAGCGGAAAGATCCCATCCCTATCAAATTGGTATCAGAGCCTAAAGATTGGACTTGTGTTGTTTGGATGCTATCTTCGTCAGAATCTGTAGATTCATCCAAGATGGTGACTAATGTTGAGCTAGCAAAGGATGTAGAAGAGCAGAGAGAGGAGAACATACTCCTCAAAGAATAGTTGTCCGACATGGCAACCACGTTAGAAGAAGTGCATCTTAAGACTGCAGCAGTCAATGAATTGATGAAAGAAACTGAAGGAAAGGGTAAATTAGTGGTCGAGGAAGACATAATACCAGAGCCTGACCTTGTGCTTCAAGAAAAGCCATTCTTGAAGGATTTAAAAGCAATGAGTGGTAAATCTTTGGAAGGTGTGCCTCCATTTAGTAGCAAGATGGAACCAGAAGTAGTCATGGAATGGATAGAAGGCCTTAAAAATCACTTTGAATGTGATAATGTGACAAAGGACCAAAAGGTTAGAATCGCCAAGACAAGATTGAGAGGGACTGCTCTCACTTGGTGGAAGTTTGTTGAGGATAAAAGAGTCAAAGGAGGGAAGAATCCTATAACCAGTTGGAAGGGCATGGTGGCAAAAATTAGAGAAATTTACCTTCCTGACGACTATGAAGTGCAGTTACACAAGAAAAGATAGAATTTGAGGCAGAAAGACCTAGAAGTCAGTGCCTATACAGAAGAGTTTCACAAGTTATGCTTAAGGTCACATGTAATGGAAGAGGAGAGCCTAAAAGAGGATAGATGTTTGAATGGTCTCAAGTGGAACATTCAAGATGAAATCAGTCTCTTAAGCCCCAAGACAGTACATCAATGCTATCAGCTAGCTCTCAAGGTGGAAGAGAAGCTCAAAAAGAAACAATATTCAAGCAGTGGGGGTAGAGGTAGAGGTAGAGGTAGAGGAAGAGATAGTAGAGGTCAGAGGGGAGGTTTTGGAGGAAGGAACTTTGAAGCCAAAAACCAAAGTGAGTCCAAACTCACTGAGAACCAAGGAGAGACCAGTAACTCAAGGGGTGGTTACAACAGAGGAAGATATTCAAATAACAGTTCAAGAGGAAGATCTAATAGCCAGGGGAGAGGATCTTATTTATCTTCAATGAAGTGCTACAATTGTCACCAGTATGTACATCCTGCCTATAGGTGTCCTGAGAAGGGTTCTACATCACAAGGAGGAGAGAAAAGAGTCAATTATGTGCAAGAAGATTCTTATAGCAGAAAGACAGCAGAAGTAGCCCCAGATTATGAGATAGGGGAGAATTTGATGATTTGTAGAATACTCCTCAAAGAGCCCGTCAAGGAAGATCCAAGCCAAAGAAGATCTTTGTTTAGAGTCAAGTGCAAGGTACTGGGTAAAGTTTGTAAAGTTATCATAGATTATAGTTCTACTGATAACATAATTTCTATGGAAGCTATTGAAAAGTTGAAATTGAAAAAAGATTCCTCATACTAACCCTTACAGAGTTACTTGGTTGAGTAAAGATCAACATGTGTTGGTCAATGAGCAAGCTTGGGTGAAATTTTCCATAGGGAGGTATAAGGACATTGTGTTGTGTGGTGTCTTACCCATGGATGCTTGTCATCTATTGTTGGGAAGACCTTGGAAGTTTGACAGAGTTGCAATGCATGATGGAGCCAAGAACTCCTATTCCTTTAAGAAAGATGGAGTGACTTTCAAGATACAGTCAATCTTGGAAGAAGGAGAAGTGAAGAAAGGGAGTCCTAACATACTATTGGTAGGAGAAAAATAATTCTTTTATTACGCTAGAGGAAGAAGAAGGGGTGGGCTTTGCTTTGGTCCTAAAGCCTAAGGATGAAAAGGGAAGCAAGAAGGAAGAGTTACCTTTAGAAATCCAAGAGTTGTTGAAACAATACCAAGACATAATTAGTGATGGTCAACCAGCTACCCTACCACCTGAGAGGTCTATTAGTCATCAGATTGACTTCATCCCAAGAGCCTCACTCCCAAACAAAGCTGCTTATAAAATGACCCCACAACATAATGCAAAAATTTCCAAACAAATTCAAGAGCTACTTTCCAAGGGTTGATTAGAAAGAGCATAAGTCCATGTGTTGTTCCCACTATCCTAGCCCCAAATAAAGGTGGTACTTGGAGGTTGTGTACAGACTTCAAGGCCATAAATAGAATTACAATCAAGTATAGGTTACCAATCCCTAGGATAGAAGATTTGATGGACTGTCTAGGGGGAGCCAAGTATTTCTCCAAAATAGATCTGAAGGGTGGGTACCATCAAATTAGAACTAAAGGTGGAGATGAATGGAAAACTGCTTTTAAGATTATAGAGGGACTTTATAAGTGGCTTGTTATGCCTTTTGGATTGTCCAATTCCCCAAGCACATTTATGAGATTAATGAATGACGTGTTGAAGGACTTCATTGGAAAATGGGTTGTGGTGTACTTAGATAACATTTTAATGTTCAGTAATGTAGGATTTTGCAAACATGCAAATCCACAGACCCCGAATACACCTGCATGCAAGAACCTGATACAAAGAAGAAGCAGAAAATGAAAAAGCTGAAGAACTCAAAAGTTGCTCAAAAATGAGAGCGAAATTATAATCTGAATTAATGAAAAGTAATTACAAAGTTCGACCTTATAAAGGTGAACAAACCCTAAAACCTAAAAGCTAGGATGTGCAATATAATTAATATAAAGTATTAATTATATGCACCTAAGTGAAAGCATAAGCCGAAAAAGAGTAAATTGATTACTCTAA
>MU225534.1:384060-400513 GCA_018584345.1 Thuja plicata
CTTCATATTAAATACTATAGCCATGTTTGGTTTAGATTTGATCTGATTGGTCGATATTGAATTGAAATGTATGGCTATAGTAGATAACATAAATCAGTGATAAAAATCACCTAGGACATTAAATTGATTAAAAGAATTATGCCAAACAGTAACAGGGTCGTTTGGACATAACTCGAGGGTATGATCACACTTAGGGCAAATAGGGTCTATTGTTGCAACAGACCGAAATTAGGTGGTTACAACCTCAAGATTAGGGTTGAGATAACCATAGGAGATATAGGAGAGAGGCCTTGGAATAGAGTCAAGCTGACTCTAAGGCTTTGGGGATTTAGTGTTGGCTATAGGAGGTGGCATTAAGGTTGGTTGTTGGGGTGGATATAAATAACAAGCGGGTTGATTTTGTCATTGCTGACCTCCTCTTCATTGTGATGTTTGTTGCCAATTACCCAAGGGTGGTTGCCATGAACTTTGAGGCTGATGTCAGTTCCCTTGAGGATGTTTCCAGTTCTCTTGAGGAGGATGCCACTGGGGTGCAGGGTTCTAATAATTTGGCCAAACATTCTAAGGATTAATCGAAGACTGAGATGGATAAGCTACAAATTTTGGAGGTTATGAAGGCTTCCACTGATTACCAAATGCATAAGAATTCATATAAGGACCATTAAAATATAATGGGTTTGGTGGCATGCCTTGTTTTGAGGCCCAAGGTCTTCTTTCGGAAATATAGAAAATATACTCATCATCTCTTTCGACTGGATTGAACTCCAATGGAATTTGTTGAGTGTCAATGTTGGTGACCATATTACATCTACAATCCCTCTTCTTTGTTCTACAATGAGTGAAATATTCTACCAACATTGCTTTGGCCTCCTCACACTTCTTCTTTTCTTGAAGAGTGTCCAACTAGGTGACCATGTTGTTTATAATGTCCTCCTTAAAATCCTTAAGAAGATGAGTTGTCACCGCCCTGGATAATCCATTAGTATATGTTTTCCCATACTAGATTGAAAATATATTCCCTTCTTCATAGTTGCTCTAGAGTAATTCAAGCATATTTTATTGATATCATCCCAAGGAGTTTGAGTGATATATCCTCCTCCCATCAATTCTAAAGCATCTATACAAATTTCATTAATTCCTCTTAGAGAGAGTAATTTCTGAGATTCTTCATTAAGTGTTGCATTCTAAAGATATTATTGCCTCTATCCCATGTACAATATTCTTTGTACTTTTCAAGGAACATTATTTTCATTTGGTCCCAAGTGTCCACAACATGTATTCCCATGCTTATGAACCATCTTAGTGCGGACTCCTTAAGAGTAGTAGGAAGCAATTTAAGCTTACGAGCATTAGTGGTATAATCATAGCTCCTACAAAGGATGTAAAATTCAAAAAGGAATGTATTAGGGTCCTCTATCACTAGTTCATATAACTTTGGAAGAGTTGAAGCAGGGATATTCTTGATATTTTCCATATTATTCTAGTTGGTGATAGGAAATGGAAAGGTAGGAGGTGGAGGTCTAGCCATCCTTGGTTGATAAAGTAGCAAGGGAAGTGCAATATCAAATGGATCTTGGACAACTGGGTCTTCAAAAGAGGTATTAGAACTACTCATAAGGGAAAATGCATTAGGAAAATGACTTATTTAATCTTTTTCTTCTTTAGGAAAATTGTGAAACTCAACTAGTCGATTGTCATGGAAAGGATTATTAGGAAGAAATCTCCCTAGGGTGTCTTCCTCCTGCCTATATGCATGTAGATTATAATTAATTCAAACTAACTTGAGCTAGAATATAACTTAACATTTACTAAATCTAAAGCACACTAAAGACAACATAAAAGGAACTAAAAACAACTAAAACTCATGGCTAAAACAAATCCTTAGTTTGACACCATCTTTGGAAACAACGCCAAAAATATTGGACTTCCCAATTAGATTAATAACTAATTTATAAAACTTCAACTTAGGGATTGGAAACCCATGCTAAGTAGCTATCATTATTATGGTAAAGGCTCATTTATTTGTCAAACCAAGAACGTTTACTTGAAATAGGCCATTATTGTATGTGCAGTAAGTCTCAACTAAAGCCATGCTATCCTACAACTTGAAGGAAATTAAATGAAATGAAATAATTCAATTACTCAATATAATCTACTTACTAGAATTGAACTCAAGAAAATAACAACATTGTTCAGGACAAATAGATAAGAAATTAATCTATTCGCTTATGCTATAGGAACAATCTTAGGAAACTATCTCCAGTGGCTGTAGGAATAGACAATTGCTAGAACAACAACTTTAAACTGAAGGAAATTTAAATACTAAACAAAACAAGGGAAATCCTCACCAAGTGGCCCCTCTTTGATGAGTATTTAGAGAACTAAAATGAGATGCTTACAAACTCAAAACATCATTTTATTTATCCAAGAAAGTGTTGTTACATAAGTTGAAACTTGAAACTCTTATTTATATGTTGAAACTGAAAAATCTAAAATATCTAGAGTTCTTAACCTTTTTGAAGAGGCGCCATAATTTATTTAAAGAGAACTAATAACTAACTCTAACAAATAAATAGTCAAGACCTAAAGGATAGGGACACTCAAATCATTACATTGCAAGAAATAAGGAAAGCTAGGCAACAAATAAGGAACAATTAGCATAACTACTTCTTTCTAGATTTACTCTTTATCAAGAATAATCATTAAATCTCCATAAGATGCTCCACATGAGTTGTTGTCAATTAGATATTGAATTTTTCAATGTTGGTTCTTGCTTAACCAATTTGACTTGGTCCTTAGTTGAATGCATGGCATGAATCTCCTTGAGTGCAGGCTTGACTGATTCTACTTCTTAATTGCTCCTGCATCATAGCATTAGTGTGCACAACAACATAGTTTATCCATTTTATGTTAAGATAATATTCACTAAACCATAACTATGATTAATATGGATAAATTGCATAGCTATAACCATTTAGGATTTTTTGTCATCAAAAAGGAAGTTTGAAGATAATTTCATAGCCATGATACCGAGTTCAACTAGACATCAAAAAATACTTAATAACCAAGTTCTAGACCCTTTAACCATGACTAGACACTTGACAAGGAAAACAAAAACATAGTAAAATGTTGACAAAATGGATTCATTACTTGGGCTCATGAGTAAGTGTGATAGATGCAAGAGGTGGAAGGGTCTCATCACTAGTGACCTCACACGATGGTTTGTGATGACACGACTCATCATATGTAGGAGCCAGATTTTTTTATGGCTTCTTTATGAATCTTCTTGGAGACTTGTGTATTTGAATCTGAGGGGGATGAGTAGAATGTGTGGATGGTGGGAAGCTAAGATAGTACACATGAAGGTGTGGCGGTGGATTGTGAAGTTGGTTGATGGAATGATGATGTAGAAGAGGATATGGAGGATGGTATGTCTAGATAGTTTTAGGATTAAGTAATACTGAGAGGGGGTTAATCAGTATTATAGTACTTAAAATAAACTTTAAACCAATTCCACAAACCATAAGCATACTGTAATCAAAAGAACATAAGAAAATAACACAGAACTCATAACACCATTATTTGTTGTTGAGGAAACCTTGGCCAAGGGAAAACCCCAGCGGGGATGGTACCCACAAGCATGCACTAAAGTATAATGTTCCTGTTAGGAGACCTAGCCCTATTAGGAGCTGAATATTACATAGTACAATTCCTTGTTAGAGGAATACAAGTCTGTTAAAGGTATAAAACACCATGTTAGGGGCCAACTGAGCATACATCTCTTACAATAATACTTCTATTACAAAGTGTTCTCAATAATGAACCAAACAAGCATCTCCAATGCTTAGATAGTTCCAGTCATAGTTCTGCAATGATCTCTATCATCCTCTACTCTATTATTCGTATTACATATCCATCACTCTTACATTTCATTATCTTTGCTCTACAAAAAGTCTTCATATATTTATATATATCTTTATCTTTACCAAGTCGGCTCTCTTAACCAAATATTACATAGTCGGCTCTCAATACAAAATAGATTTAATAAAGAAAATATTAAATACATAGTCAACACTCTTACATAATCAAAATATAGATTATCCACAACCATAATCCAACTTATCTTTCCAGGAGTCCACATCATACTCCCCAAATCATCACTACAATTCAACTGTTATGTATCTTTGTTCTGTTGTTGTTGCATGTCTTCAAATCTCTCTAACTCTTTGTATTCGTTACCAAATTCAAATCAATCTTAGATGTAGGTCATACATACCCCATGTATCTTCCTCCAAGCTCTCTCACCATAACTCAAGGATCTCTATCTTTGATACCTAAAATACCTTTGTATTTCTTCTTCTGTACTTAGTCGATTTCATAACTGAATCATCAAAACTTAACTTCAAATCAATCAATCAATATGCCAGATATGTTGCCATAAATGACAACCAAAAAGTGATTCATATCATCAAAAGGATCACTTTCCAACATATAGTTCATGTAAGCAAGCACATAGGTGACATGTAAACTAGATTGAATAGTTGATGGGGGAGAGGCAGTAGAATGGGGTATAGTACATGGAGTGGATTGTAGGATGTAGGGAGATTGTGGGATGTGATTTGTGGTAATGTAGGAGGGAGGGAAAAAAATATGGTGGATTGAGATAAGATGGAGTAGATGAAGATGGATTGGGATAGGATTGTGCATATTGGGGATTGAGGTAGGTAAATGTAGATAGAGGAGTGAGGTAGGATAATGTATATGGTGGAGGGATTATGGTAATAGATTGTAGAATTATTATTAACTAGAGGAGTAGGACTATGGATTAAAGGATAGTGAGATGATGGATTTAGACTAGGGGTGAAGGTAAGGGTGTTGTTATACAAAGATTATTGGGATATAACCATGAGAGAATATGAAGACATGAATGCCATATGAGGAGGATACGTGGGTGCAATATAGGAGGGAGATGTGGATGGATGACCTAATTGACTTTGGTTGTCAAAGGTATGATAAGAATTTCTAGTGGGTACGTATGGAGGCATGATGGTATAGTTTAGAGGAATGATTGAATTTTGAGGGGTGCTTGGGGTAAGCTTTCTAAGGATGATGGTATTAAGTTTTTCAATGTACATGTCATGATCAACAATAATCTCATCATCATTGAAATGAGATGGTGCAGAAGAAAAGGTAGGATGGACAAACTCATCATAATAGGATTGTGACATGATGATTAGCTGGTGAGTTGGATAGGGATGAAATATGAAGATGGATGATAGATAAAAGGTCAAATTAGGATGAAAAATAAGCTTAGATAAGGAGGAAGGAATAACTATGAAGAAGATGGAAAGGTGATGAGAGATATGGATTCTTATGAACTAAGAACAATCTAGCTAACTAAAATATGAGGGAATCAAAGTGAATATGAGGGATTTCAGAGCATATATGAGGGATTACAAAGCGAATATGAGAGATTTGTGCATTGGAGGGATTGCAAAGTGAATCTAAGAGATTGAAAAATATGAGAGATTGTAGAGAGTATCTGAGAAATAACAAATTTGATGGATGATAAGAAAACCTGCCAAATGGCGAATTTGAGGGATGTTACGGAAAATTTGCTCAATGGAAAATTTGAGGAATGACAGGACAAATATGATTAATGAAAAATTTGAGGGATGATAGAGAAAAATATGCCCAATGAATAATTTGAGAGTTGACAAGGCGAATCCACTCAATGGAAAATTTGAGAGATAAAAGGGTGAATCTTTAAAATAGGCAAATCCAAAATATTGTGAAATGGTAGGAAATAGTTCATTGTGTTTGACATATTTGTGAGATTACAAAGCATATTTTAAGGATTACATAGTGTATTTTCAATATTATATAAGAGCGTATCTACATGATTATAGAGTGTATTTGTGGGATGAAACAATGACGTATATATGGGATTAAATGGAAAATCCACCCAAACATGTGGTAAATCTGCTAGACAATTATGCAAATCCACTTAACGACTAAATAGTGAATACGATAAGTATGTTTAAATACACCAAAAGAAAGTGCATATCCATCCAACATTAGTGCGTATCTGGGAAACTAGGGTTTAACTGACTCAAAGTTTAACTATGGCAAAAGATAATGTATGACACAAACATAACAAGCAAAAACATGATAGTTTCATAACCAAGAACGATTACAACTTAGGTTGGGAAGGATACTATTTGCTGAGTTCCCACTTGTATTTCTCCATATACCTTAGAAAAAGTGGACAAATAGATATTCTAGTGTCATTGGCTCCCCCTTACTCAGCACGAGAATCACCAGAATCTCTTACCCCATAGGTTCAAAAAACTTGAGGGTTTTATGTCTCATAATGAAGGGTACATTTGGGGCATCTTAGTCACCCTCTGACCTTCCATGTTAGCAAATATAGGTTTTTGGCTACTAAAAAATTGGCTCGTAGTATGGGGCATCCATTCAAAGGTTAAAATAATAATCTCAGTAAAGAGGTTCCCAACTCTTATAACAAGAGTTTTTATGTATCACTTGGATATTGAGGGAGACTATCATATGACATGTCTCGTTGATTGATACTTTAGTCCCAACCACATTTTTATAGAGAATCTTGGAAGTACTTGAATTTAACCGTTACCACTTGGGTTTCTATCTTGGGGTGAGTACTTTTTTCTACCAAGGCAAGCCCTCTAAAAAATAAAAAAAATGAGTGTTAATAATGCTTTTCATTGTTGGAAATGAGATAAGTAATTGAGAGGGGAGTGGTGAATCAGTTACTCCAAAACAAATCCTTTGTCTCTTAGATGTCTTAAATACTTTAACATTGTTACTCGGTTAATTAAGATATTCTTTTGTAACTCGAGTGTCAAAGTAATCTTTATAATATCCAATGCAATTATACTTTAGAGAATTAAATGCAGAAACATAAAACAAGAAACAAATAACATATACACAGGTGACACCAAGATTTAACGTGGAAACCCAATATGGGAAAAACCACCAATGTATCTGGTTACTATTTTTCACTCTTCTGAAGTGAGCTCTATTAGGAGACAACCTTGTTAAAGGTTACAATAACACACTGTTAGGTGTGACCTTGTTAAAGGATTTAATCACCAGGTGAGGAGTGGCCTTGTTAGAGGTCTTCAACACTTCAACATAGAAATGCTACCTTGTGAGAGGATTTACAAAAATATTGTTAAGTCTACTCTGTTAAGAGATTTTAGATCACTGCTACAATTGTTAGAAAGTAACAATGGATTGACCTGTATGAGTAAGAAACTGTCTTTGCTAATTCAGATCTTTGTTCTAATTATAACTGGATCCTTGTTGATCAGATGTTCTATTACAGCTCTGAGTGATCAGTACTCAATCAGAATCCTTGTCTGATTTCTCCTTCACTCTTCATATCACAGAATTCCACACTTTTGCTTTCTCTTCTTGCTGACCACCTTACTCTTCTCACTTTCAATACAAACTTGACCTTTCATTTATATGGTAATCCCTGTCAAGCCAACTTGAATATACTTCTAATAATAAATCATAATTTAGTCGGCCTCATATAACCAATTAATTAAAGAATATAAATCACTGTTAGTCGACTTCCACTAAATGCCCGACCAAGACTAAAATGCCTGAGTGACTCAGTCAACACTGAACTTCCTTCAATGCCTGATTGAACTCAGTGAACACTAAATAACTCATTATGTTCACCAACTATGCTCGGTCTGAATGTAGACACTTGTGTAACATCACTATATGAGTGTAAATACATGTGTAACATCAATGACAATACACAATTGAATAATTGGCTTCAATAATCTCCCTCTTTGGCATTGATGGCAACACAACATGTCATAATACAAATAATTGTAGAGCAACATAAAAAATTATTAATTTCTTTAGCTTCATTTTGATTCTCATCCAAAAACTCCCTTTGACATCAAAATCTCCTCTTACTGTATTATTCTGTATAATAGCAAACTCTCCCTCGTTTATCTTATTCTTATGTATTATAGAAAACTCTCCCTCTTTGACAATAGATGCCAAAGACACCATCTCCAATATCAATAGCCACTACTATTTCACTTTGTAATTGTAATCTACCTGAACGTACAAATTCATCTGCAATGTGCTCTGATGTACCTGCATCAACTGATAGATCTTCACTGTCGCTCAGGTTGATGCATCACTAAACTATATTTTAGTGAGCTTTAGTTAGGGGAAGCACCCCTATCTTTCCTCTAAGATACAAGAATGCATCCTTAGGTAAAGGTTTGGTGAATATGTCTGCAACTTGTTCTTTGGTATTCACATATTCCAACCTTACTTCTTTATTTTATACCAATTCCCTCAAAAAATGACACTTTATTGCTATATGCTTGAGTTTGGTGTGCATCACAGGATTCTTTGAAATTTTAATGGCACTGGTGTTGTCACAGTAGATAATAAATGACTCTTTTACTTCTTCCTTCATTTTTGATAACAACTTCTTGATCCATATGATGTTTGAACAGTTCTTTGTTGTAGCAACATATTATGCCTCTGCTATAGACTGAGAGATACAATTTTGTTTCTTGCTATTCCATGATACTAACCTTTTTCCAAGAAAGAAAGCTCCACCATTGGTGATTTTATTGTCATCTACACTTCCAGCCCAATTAGCATTAGTGAATGCCTTTAAATCAAAGTTTCCACCTTTCTTATACCATAAACCATAGTCTTCAGTACCCTTCAAATATCTCAGAATTATTTTGATTACCATTAGGTGATTATCTCTAGGATTAGCTAAAAATATTGCAACAATACCAACTGCCAATGCAATATCAGGTCGGGTGTGAACAACATATTGCAATTTTCCAATCACAGATCTATAGTTGGTCTGATCTACCTCCTTTGAATCATCATCTTTAGACAATTTCTGTCTAGTACACATGGGTGTTCCAACAGGTTTGGAATCTTCCATACCAAATTTATTAAGTATCTCCTTGATATATTTTGATTGGGTAATGTAGATACCATCCTTCATTTGGTGTACTTGTAATCCAACAAAGAATTTGATCTCACCAAACATAAACATCTCAAATTCTTTACTCATAGCTATAGAGAATGCTTTGCATAGGTCATCATAACCAGTGAATAATATGTCATCAACAAATATCTCTGCTAACAATTTTTTGTTTTGTGGTCCTTCTTTGATGTATAGGCTACTGTTATCATTGGTTCTCTAAAATCCAATGCTTATTAGATAGCTATGCAGTATTTCATACTAGGCTTTGGGCGCTTGCTTTAGTCCATACAATGCTTTGTGCAACTTGCAAACCATATCCCTTATGCTAGGATCAATAAATCCTTCAGGTTGTTCAATGTAGACTTCTTTTTCTAGGATTCCATTCAGAAATGCAGATTTCACATCCATTTGATATACTTTGTATCCTTTATGTGTAGCATATGCCAAAAGAGTTCTGACTCCTTTAAGTCTGGCAACAGGAGCAAAATTTTCTCCATAGTCAATACCCTCTTCTTGAGCATATCCTTTGCAAACTAGTATGGTCTTGTTTCTAGAAACTTTACCATTTTCATTCATCTTATTTCTAAAAACCCACTTGGTTCCAATCATATTCTTGTCCTTTGGCCTAGGCACAAGACTCCAAGTCTTGTTCTTATCAATCTGCTCAATTTCTTCATTCATTGCTTCGATCCAACTTTCTTCATTCAATGCATCTTTAACAGTTCTAGGTTCAAATTCACTTAGTAAGCATGTACCTTTGAGTTTCTTCCTTTTCATTACACCTTCTGTCTGATCTTGAATTATCTTCTCAGGTGCATGATGCCTTTTACCATATCTTGAAAGTATTGGATCTTTTGTTCTAGGTTGTGGACTTGATCTACCAGGTCTTTCATTCTCAAACATTCTTTCTTGTTCCTCTGTCTGATGCTCGAGTTCCACCGTCTATGACTCAGATCCCTCAACTTGTGACTCAGTTCCCTCTGTTTGTGACTCAGTCTCTTCTACCAGCAGCTCGGGTTGCACAGTTTGTGCTAGTATATTTAGTGGTCGACAATTATGTTATCCCATCACTATTGCTCAAGTCATAGGTATAGTATCAGGTTCATAATACACAAAGTTCCTGTAGTCTTTAGGCTCTTTACTTCTCTTCTCTTCACATTTTTTTGCAAACTCATCAATCTTGACATGTACACTTTCTATGACTTTATGAGTAGTAAGATTCAGACATTTGTATGCTTTTCTTTTACACGAGTAACCTAGGAATATTCCTTCATCACTTTTTACATCTATTTTTCCATTTCTAGCTTCCTTCAAGATGTAGCATCTACTTCCAAATACTTTGAAATAATGAACATTAGGTTTATAGCCATACCATAGTTCAAAAGGTGTTCTGCTACTACCTTTCTTCAGTTGAACTCAGTTCAGGGTGAACATTGTAGTACTGATGGCCTCCTTCCAGTATTTGACAGCAACATTCTTTTCAATCATTAGAGTTCTGGCATAATCCATGATGGATCTATTTCTTCTTTCTGCCATTTCATTCTACTGTGGTGTACCAGGGGAAGATACCCATCTTTTGATTCCTCTATCATTACAAAATTCATTGAACTCATTAGAAATGAATTCTCCTCCTCTGTCAGATCTTAGGCATTTTAGTTTCTTTCTTGTTTCATTTTCTACTCTTGCAAGATACCATTTGAATTTCTAAAAAGCTTCTATTTTTTCTCTGAGAAATATGACAGTCATCATTCTGGAATGATCATCAACAAATGGAATAAAATACTTCTCTCTAGTATATCTTGTTGTTCCAATTGGTCCACATAGGTTAGTATGTACCAATTCCAAGACTTCATCAGTATTGTAATTCTTTCTTTTGAAACTAGTCTTGCTCATCTTTCCAATTTGACATTGTTTGCATATTGCTAACTCGGGTTTCTTTAAAATAGGAATACCTCTGTCTCTCTTGTTCTTGCTTATGTTTAGCAGATTATCAAAATTTACATGATACAACCTTTTATGCCATAACCAACTTTCTTCTACTTGTGCAATAAAGCATGAACCTTCAGTGAGATCAAGATAGAATAGATTACCTTTTGTTTGACTGCCAGTTCCGACTAGGTTCCCTTTACCATCCAGGAGCTTGGCCTTACCATTCATAAATTCCACCTTGAAGCCAATGTTGTTCAGTTGTGCTACGCTGAGTAGATTTCTCCTCAATCCTTCAACCCAATAATCATTATCACATTTTATTCCTTCTGTCAGAACAATGCAACCTTTCCCTCTTATAGGGAAAGGTTCATCATTCCCAAAACTGACACTCCCACCATCATAGTGTTCAAGATGTTCAAACTTTGTCTTATCACCAGTCATGCGATGAGAACAACCACAATCAATTATCCGTGTGTCATTTTTATTGATGTGTGAGAAAAGTGTTGTCTTTTCATCTTCTTCGTCCGACTCATCCTTAACAGCAATATAAATTGTTTCTTCTTCTTCATCATTGTCAGAATCTTTACCAATATAACATGAATTCTTACCTTTATCCTTGTAGCTTTTATAGTTCTTGAAATCTTTCTTGCCCTCGAATTTGTTGAAATTTTTCTCATCTTTGTCTTCTTTGTTTGGACACTTTGCAGCAATGTGACCAACCTCATTGCATTAGAAAAAAATCAATGGTATCTTTCCTCTATATTTTCCCTTTGCAGCTCTTCTTGCAAGTAGTGCTTCAATGATGTGATGCAGAGGGTTTGACCACTAGGTATAACTTCCTTTCAAGATGTTAGTTTTGTGCCTAACTCAACCATCCTATGGTTGTTCTTGTTGGATCTTCTTCCCAATAGGATCTCCAAGACCCCTCAACCAACTTATCCTCCAAGGTATAGTTGGATCTAAGAAGACTCCAAGGTTACCAAGCTTAACTAGTCCAACTAGTTACCAAAAAGCCTAGTTTCTTCTATCAATTCACCACCTAGTCTATCAAAGATCTGCCTAGGATCTTCTCACACACTCACTAAGACCCTCCATACACTTCTTGACCCTTTCTTGGTCATTTAGCATCCTTCTTAACACTCCAAGATGCCCCAACCTTTCATTTGGTCTTTAATTCACTAGGAGGGCTAATTGATCAACTCCTTGTAGCCTTGTTTTCACTGATTTTGGTCTATTGCTTCCAAAACCTCCAAACGACCCTACAAATAAACTTGATAATCTTTAAGATATCAATTTAGCATGTCAGAATCCAAATCATTGAACTCTGATTGCACCCAAAACCCTATTTTCTTGCAGGCCCTAGTTTATAGCCTATTAATTAGGCCTCTGGACCAGTCAGCATGCATAATTTATAAACATGTCTCCAAACTTTGATTCACCTCCAACCACCATTGAATCCTTTTAGGAGACCTTCTTGAGCATCCAAAAATGCTATCAAGTCCTTCCCAAAAGGTCATGGGTGCATTCACAAATTCAATCTCTTCCCTGTCCTGGCTCACCTAGTTTCACCAATCAGCCATAGGGCATTATCTTCGGCCTGTGAAATCCATTGATACCACAACCAAAGGAACAAAAACACTAACTACTGACCCTAACCCTTCCTTCCCCATGGTTTCAGACAAATCCACCAGAGGAAAATTAGGTTAGAGACATTTCTATCTAATGGTCACTGTTTTGCCTCTGTCAGACCAGTGACCTTCAAAAACTTCTAACTTTAATCCTATTGCACTTAAAATAAAAATACTTAATGCATAAGAAAGAAGAAAATGAACACTATATAATCATGGAGGTTGATCACCTATGCTAATCTCTACAGGACCATATAGAAGTAAAGATGCAGTTCAGATTATGCAAATGAGGGTGCAGACATCCATACAAAGGTGTCAGAAGTAAAAGTCTCAATCCAAAATTTAATTAGCCTTGTCAAAACATCAATTCCAAGCTCATATACCGAGCTTGGGTGGTTACATTCAGTTCTAACCATATTTTTTCCAAATCTTGCAAAAGTTGCTCGAGCAACTTTCAAAGTTGCAAGCAAATTTTTGCTTTAGAAAGCATTTTGACTTCTTATGTCAACTTGATGGTTGATGTTGACTCCTAAGACCCTAAATAGCATAAAAAGGGTCCTAAAACATACCTCCAACCCCTATTGTCCTAAAATGACAACTTTGCACATACTGAGGCCAAAATGACCTAATGAGCACTAAGGCTCTTACAATCATGAAGTTAGACTAACATGTTTCCAACCTTTTGGAACTTATTCTACCACACACACTCAACTCCTAAAACATCCTAAACACCGTCAAAATAAGAAATAGGGAGTTGCCCTGCACCATACTCCCTTGGACAAAATAACTCAAGACCCTTGGGTTAGGAGGTCTTCAATGGTGACCCCATGTTTCAATATGTCCAGCTCTGTCATCCAAGTGGCCTCAGCTTCAGGAAGTCCCTGCCACTTGATGAGGTACTCCTTGTAGTTTCCCTTCCTTTTCTTCTTGATTACTTTGGAATCCAATACCATTTCCAATTGTAATGGCTTTGGGGTAGGCAAGTCTTTCACCCACTCATCATCCTCCAGATCTGCAATTGTTGACTCACCTGTATCTGAGGTTGATCCCCTGTAGGGATACAAATCACAAACATTAAAGATGGGTGAGATTCCCAAATCAGGTGGTAACTCCACCTCATAGGCATTTTGGCCATACTTGTGCAAAATATTCAAAGGCCCTATCTTTTTCATCAGTAGTTTAGTAGGTTGGCCTTTGGGTAGCCTCTCCTTCCTAAGGTAGGCAAGTACTAGATCCCCCACTCTGAATTGTAAATCCTGCCTGGTCTTATCAACTCTAATTTTTTACTTCTCCACTTGTTGTTGCAATATCATTTTGACTTGCTCATGCAACTCCTTCATTTGTTCTGCAAATGACTTCCCTCGTGCACTCCTCTTGTCTTGCAAACTAAGATCTCTCAGCTCCAAAATTCCTCTAGGATTGACCCCATAAATTATCTCAAAGGGGCTCTTACCTGTACTCCTATTCATGGAGTCATTGTATGCAAATTATGCCTATCCAATGATATGATCCTAGGATTGTCCATGTTGCTTGGTCAAACATCTCAACAAATTTCCAAGTGACCTATTTACTAATTATGTTTGCCCATCTAATTGTGGATGGTAGGTTGAGGAGAAAGACAAATTAGTTCCAAGCATCTTCCAAAGAGTTCTCCAGAAGTGGCCCACAAACTTTGTATCCCTGTCACTGACAATATTCAAAGGCAACCCATGAATTCTAACAATATCCCTAAAGAAGAGTCCTGCAATCTGGGAAGCATCATTAGTTTGCTTACATGGAATGAAGTGTGCCATCTTGCTAAAATGGTCTACCACCACAAATACACTATCATGACCCCTTGTTGTCTTTGGTAACCCCAAAACAAAGTCCATACTAAGGCACTCCCAAGGCCTCTGGGTATAGAGAGTGGTTGATATAACCCACTATTGTTGCTTTGTCCTTTTTCCCTCTGACAAATCTGACATTGTTCCACAAATCTCTTCACATCTGACTGCATTTTAGGCCAATAGTAATGCCTATGCACCTGCTCCAAGGTTTTATCCACTCCAAAGTGGCCTCCCAAGCCCCCTTGGTGTTTCTCCTTCACAATGTTTTCCCTCATTGATCCTTGTGGAATACACATAAGGTGGACTTTCAACAATAGGCCTTCCTGCAATAAATGCTCACCGAAATCCACCTTGAACCCCTGTTGAAACCTTACATAAGCTTCATAAGCTTCCTTGAAGTCTTTGTCTTCCTTGTAGAGATCCTTCAAATCATCCATTCCTACACTTTGTAGTTGTATCTCTTGGATTGTGAGTACTCTCCTACTAAGATAATCTGCAACCTTGTTGCTAACCCCCTTCTTGTGCTTAATCACAAAGGTATAAGCTTGTAATGCCTCCACCCATTTCATGTGTCTTTGGTTCAACTTTTCTTGCCCATTTAAGAAACTCGAGGCATGATTGTCTATATAGACCACAAAATCCCTAGGTAATAGGTAGTGCCTCCACTTCTTCAAGGCTTGTACCATGGCATATAGCTCCAAATTATAGGTGGAGTACTTTTTTTTTGCCTCATTCAACTGCTCAAAGAAGAATGCCACAGGGTGTCCCTCTTGACTCAGCACTGCTCCTATAGCCAACTTGCTAGCATCACACTCTACCATAAAGAGTTGATTAAAATTGGGAAATCTAAGTATAGGTAACTCTGCAATACTTTTTCTTTAACATTTCAAACCCCTGATCTGCTGCTACTGTCCATTCAAATTTGCATTTGATTCCACCCTTTATGGTGTTTAGGATTGGGGCACATACATGACTGAAATTTCTTACAAATTTCCTATAGTAGGAGGCCAAACCATGGAAACTCCTAACATCCCCTACAGACCTAGGTGTAGGCCATTCCAATATGGACTTAACGTTTCCAAGGTCCATTTTCATGCATCCATTAGCAACCATAAAACCAAGGTAAACAAGTTCAGTTTTCAGAAACTCGCACTTTTCTTGATTGATCATTAACTTTTCTTGATTGATAATTAACTTTTCTTGATGTAGCCTCCTAAAGACCATCTCCAAATGCTTCATTTTCTCCTCCTTGGACCTGCTAAATATCAAAATATCATCAAGGTAAACTATTACAAACTTACCAATAAATTCTTCCAGCACTTCATTCATGAGCCTCATGAATGTGCTAGGTGCATTACTTAGGCCAAAGGGCATTACTAGCCACTCATACAGACCCTCATTGGTCTTAAATGTTGTCTTCCTCTCATCCCCTGGCCTCACCCTTATTTGATGGTACCCTGACTTTAAATCCACCTTGGAAAAGTAACAAGAACCTCCTAAATTGTCCATTAAGTCTTCAATCCGGGGCATTGGGAATCTATATCTGATGGTGATCTTGTTTATAGCCATAGATTATGTACACATCCTCCATTTTCCATCCTTCTTAGGTGCAAGTACTGTAGGTACAACACATGGGCTCAAACTCTTTCTTATTAACCCCTTATCCAACAAACCTTGGATTTGTTTGGCTATCTCTACATTTTGGCTTGGTGTCATCTTATATGCTACTTTATTTGGGATATTTTCTCTAGGTATAAAGTCAATCTGATGACTCACATCCCTCATAGGTGGTAGGGCACTTGGCAAACCATTATCTACAATCTCATGGTATTTCTCCAACAATGCTTGTACCTTTGGTGGCAGGTTGGGTTTCTCTTTAGTCTCCTCTTTGGGCTTTACTATTACTGCACAACACATACCTTTCTCCTTCTTCATGACTTTGAGAAAATCCTTCCCACTCAATAGCATCACACTAGTTCCCACATGCTTCTCTTCATTGGGTTCTTGCAATGGGTCCATTTGAAACTTCTTTCCAAGCTTGGTAA
>MU225534.1:404535-419797 GCA_018584345.1 Thuja plicata
ACCCAAGTACACCTTTCCACCATCAAACTCTTCATATTTTGAGAACCAGTTTCGATGAGAGGTCATGTGAAAAGAAGCACTTGAGTCTACTAACCACACATCATTGGATGCATGGGCTGCCAAAGCTGCAATAAAAGCATCTCCATCTTCTTGAGATTTTTCAGAAGCTAAATCTGAGCCTTTCTTCTTCTTCTTCGGTTCTTTGCAGTCCCTTCGGAAGTGCCCAGATTTATCACAGTTCTAACATTTTGCCTTGGACTTTCCAGGAGTTTTAGAACTCCCACGGGATTTGGATCTACCCTTCTTTGACTTATTGTCATTCTGCTTTCCTTTGTCGTTGGATCTCCCATGAATAGTAAGGGCTTCCTTAGAAGAATCCGAAGTCTTTCTTCGCATCTCCTCAGATAACAGTGAAGACACCTCATCATCCATATAGAATGTGACTATAGTACTTCTAAGAGCCATCACAAGATGGTCCCACAAATTCGGCAAGGAACAAAGCAGGGTCATACATCGATCCTCCTCCTCGATCTTTGCACCAGAAGATGCCAACTGTGCAATCAATAAATTGAATGCATTAAGATGATTAGTTATGGATCCACCTTCCTCCATTCTTAAAGAATACAACTTCTTTCTCAGGAACAACTTATTCACCAGAGATTTGGCCTGATACACAGACCCCAGCCGTGTCCACAAAGAATTTGCAGTAGTCTCATCAAGAACATTCAGAAGAACGACATCTGCTAGACAGAGTCTGATGAGACCCTTAGCCTTTCGATCCTTGATCTCCCAATCCGCTTGAGATATCACTGCAGGTCTCATAGCAAGTGAAGTAGCCTCCCATAGGTCGCGGTCTTCAAGCATGTCTTCCATCTTGAGTTTCCACAACTCAAAATTAGTGCCATTGAATTTCTCCACCTCCATTCTATTGTATGATGAACCTGCCATCTCAATCTGCAAATAAGATTCAGAATGCTCTGCACAAAAAACTCCCACTCAACTTGAGATTAGCTCAAAAAACCCTACCCAACAACTAGGATCAAAAGTTGACAGGCTTTGATACCACTTGTAAGGAAACTTAGGTGCGGAAACAACTTCCTACACTAGTCTCTATAGGAAAGTATTGTACAAATTCTTTTAAATGCTTACAATTTTAGATTCGTTAACTACTTTAACAATGATATTGCAGCCACATACCATGCATACAGAAAATAGAGAATGACACAATGATTTACCCTAGGGAAAATGTTTCGGTAAAAAACCCCAACACTCCAAAACCTGCACAATGTATTATCTTCAACACAACAGTTACAACACACTTGCAATGCAAGTTCTTTCAGGAGACAATCGACACACACAGACAAATCCAATAGCACCATATTATACCAACTACACTCTTTTTCATATCCTTTTCTGTAACCCTAAAAATGCTTATATCATGCGCTTTCCTTTTTAGGGCAACTTCCAAAGATAGCCCCATTAGGGTTTTACCATTCTCCAAGAAAATAGGAACCGCACGATTGTGGAAGAGTGTAAAGTACTCAAATTTTATCAGTTTCCACATGTCTTACATGTCTTCACCTGTCATTGAAATCTCCTAGAAATAGCTCTTACGTGTCATAGGAATCCGTCATAACCGTTTCAGCCATGATCTCCTTACACACCATTCAAGATGCTGACACATCAAGTGGAGTGACACATCAACATGCCAACTAGACATGTACACTCACACTTAATTACATTATTTGCAAGAAAATACATTTTACAAAACAAATAATAAGAATAGGAATTATCCAAGGTTGAGACACCTTATTCCTAATAACTTTCAATAAGGTTCTCATCTTGTATGCTATTTAATATGGAGTTTCTTCAGATTTCCATGAGTGAATCAATCTTTCATTGAAAATATCATGAGTTTTGTTGTGATTGTACAAAATTTTTGGCTTCCTCCAAAGAGAAACCCAAGGCATAGTGAGAAACTTGAAGCACAAAATTTGCATATTTACAAAAAAAAATCAATAAACATTTTTTTCATCATCGGTTCTAAAGTAATGTGAATATTCCATCATCAAATATAGTGTTAACTACTTTCAAAACCATATCTACGTGTGTACAAAGATGAATTTCTTCAGCATAAATTTTTTTATGTTAATCTCCTTTACATATCAAAATATTACATGTTAGTAAATTAGCCTGGATATCTTGCACACAGTTAGGCAGTCGTGCCCAGCTAGTCATTTCAAATGCTGCTCATAAAGTTGGAACTTGGAATTAGTTGAATAGAGTAACATATGGCTCCAATAAGACCACTTTAAAGGTAATAGAAGAATATAAATGCTTAAGTTTGCCTCAAAATCAAATTGATCAATAGATAACAAAGGAACAGAAGCAGAGACCTGTATACAAAGTAGACAATGAATACCTCCCTCGTCATTTTAATTTTTGATTTTTTTTAAATCTTGAACCATGCAGAAACACTTTCAAGGCAATCTCCATTGTGATCACCATTATCATTCATATTTGTTTGTGTGTGTATCCAAAATTCCAAACTGCCCCCTGGAAATATGACAGTAGCACTGAATGCAACACTTTGAACCTTCAGGGCCTTTGAAGCCTATCCATATGTAGGCAATTTGCTGCCAATTTTATTTTGGTAGTATATTACAAAAAGAACATACATACTAGAGGTACAAAAGGAACAAATGTATATTCACCAAGTTCCTTCAATTAGAGTTGAAATGCAGACCACGAGCAGTAATTCAACTAAGAATTTCTTTATCTTCACTTAATCTTATCATCTTGAACCACTGGATGATAAACCACAGTTTCCAGCTTTCGGAGAATTCCCAACTTCTTCTTTTATCCTGCTAAATACAAGTTTCAGTGGGATGCAAGTGACTAGGGATGCTTCTGCCAATTTTAGTGGTTGTGAGTCACCATTCAGATATTTCAATTCATGCTCCACATCTATTAAAGACAATGTTCTTGTCTTTTTAGATGAGAAACCAATTCATTTCATAAACTTCTTTGATGACTTCTTGTCTAATGAGGGTAGATGCCTATGCAGGGAATTCTTCCTAATATATCAGCTTTTATCATTAATACCTACCTAACCTGGCTTGACAACAAACATTCCATTTTGGTTTGCTAAAGGTGGGCATAAACTATAGTTTACATTGCCTAAGTGTCATACTAACTACATCTTTAAGAGTTATAATGCAGCTGAATGCTATTTAAAATCTGAGTGCAATAAACCCATGCCTAACACAAAAATTTCTCTGCCCTTTTCTTTACTTGGGCAATCTACAAGTAGAACATACTAAGGAAGAGTATCCAATTTTATCTTATGAAATGACAATGAGATATCTATTGCAGATGTGATGGTGTGCTTCTTCTAATCCCTATTGATTCTTATTAGCTGGAAATGAGATTTGATTGCTGATGATAGTCTGATTTGTAAGCCTTTTGTTGACGTTTTTATCTTTGTACACTCCTTGATGAATGTATTTATTGTGGTTGCTGATTGTAATAATTGACTGTGCTGATTAAATTGACTGTGATGACTGTATACTTACTGATTGGTTGATTCAAGACTCTTATTTTCCCATAATTTGTACTAAGGTCGCCATAGGATAAGCATGTTGATATCTAGTATTGTTGTTTGAATTCTTATAAAAGATATTGCAAATTGCTGTCATAAGAAGATGAAGTATATTCCTATTGCTGTTTGTGTGTATGATTTATACTTGTTTACAGATAGGCTCTATTACAATTTTCATAATCAAAATCGATACCAAGAGTATCATGCATTTGGCATATCCACCTCTAATATATATTAAAATCCATTGCCGCTATGTCCCCCAAGTCTTTCCTTATTCAATTTGCATATCATAATATTAAATCATACCAAATAATTTAGAGAAGATATGACTGGTCAAAAAGGTGTGACCTTTAAGAAATAGAAATATAAATGAAGCCTCAAACACCAATTGAAAATAATCGACTATTTTATAAGTTTATAAGTTTGGGGTGACTATTTTATATTCAGTATCTACTTAATGTTACATGTTGAGTCAAACCAATAATGCATTGGTTTTATGTAATTTCTATGTGTTTGAGATATTTAATTCCAGACTTATAAGAATTTGTGTAGGTACTCCTTGATCATTCAATTGTGATCTACTTGTTCTGAATTAGGAGCCTCTCTTCTAGTTATAATGCTAAGCCAAGTATAGGTGCTGAATTTTACATCAACGGATGGAGTTAGGACCCTACGGGGGCAAAGGTAGAGGTTGTATTCCTCTATCGCGTAGACTAGTCCTCTCTATCTGATGTGATCACTGAAGGATAAATTCTATGACCCACTTAAGATAAGCTTATCCACTCGAGATTAATCATAGTTAAGGAGCATATTATAATGGTAGAGTGTCATTCGTACCACCTAGCTAGTGAATGGTCATTGCCAGTTGCATGCATGCAAGGGATACCTGCATTGATCTAGGGAATTAAACTGATTCCTCCAAGAACATGTGGGCCTAGGGGCCAATTTTATGTTGGTGATGGATGTCGTCATTTATTAGTTGTCCAATGGACTACAGGGAAGAAAAATTATAATGAAAAATATGTAGGTAATAATTTGACCAACCTTATGGTATGATTTTGGGCTTATTTTGAAGTGAAATGATATACTTCACCTCTATTCGGTTGAGGATGGATCCCTGGTGTAGTATGGGATACACCAAATCCTCTTCCCAAGTACCCACTGGCTCAAAGAATAATGAAAGGAATGGGACCCATGGTGTAGTGCGCAATGCAGCAACATTCCCTCTCTCTAGGATGCACTATGAATAAGGTTGAAGTCCTTTTATACAAGTTACAGGCACACAAATGTGAACATTTTAGTGTGTTAGCTAGCAAGTAACAATTGATTAAAAGTAAATAATCATGGGCCCTTGATGAATCTAGATTTACGATTCAAGGATCCAAGGTTGGAAGTGTGGCCCTTGATTGACTTAAAGTAAAAAAGGTAACCCTAATTTGAACAAAAAAATGTTGATTATAAAGTTAATAATAATATGAACAAAAATATATTAGCAAAATTAGATGTTAGACAATAAGATTATGCCAAAACAAACCATGTTTTATAACTTTGAATACCCACACACAATAATATAAAATATATATTAAACTATATATTTTTTCCCATTTCCTATTTGTTAGGAATTAGTCACACCCTCCTCATTGCAAATGTTGGTCCCATATGTTCCTCTAAATGAGGGGTTGAGCTCCTTCTAACGAACCAAATTATTTTGTCATATATGCCGAAAGGTGGGGATAAAAAACAAAAAGCTAATAAGTTCTAATTTTTCCATTAAACAACCTGTTAATAATAACAATATGGTGGGTATAATGGAACTTAATAATTATTCGTCCTTTATAATAAGACATGTTAGATCATCACCTTAAATATTGACTTGAGGACTATCCTTGGTATAACAAACTCTAATACTATTTTTGCCACTTTTTCTTTTGATGACTTTGATGTTTTCTTCATAAGACTAAAAGCCACATATTTAGAAATATTAATGTAGTAAATGAAATTATGAATTAAAGATAATTGTGGAGGATTGTAGAAGATAGTGGTTAGTAAATAAGCAGATTCCTATCACTATCATAATGTTGGAGTAAATAAGCATGTTTCAATCACTATCATGATGTTCCATAGCAATGACGTTTGTTTTATACTGTTATCTATTATATGTAAAATCAAAGATTTATTTCCATATCTAAAAAATGAACCCAAAAAAATGTGTGTTTTCATAAGTCACATCAAAAAATAACTAGTTATATAATAATATTTTTATTGATACGTATCTTAATATATGTATTTTATTTTTTTTAATTTTTTTTAAAAATGTATTTACACTACTTAATCAAACACAACTAATATGACTAAGTTATTCTTGATACTTGAAACAACTTCAAACTCTACACACATATTTAAAAAAGAAACTTAACATTTAAAAACTAAAAAATATAGAATAAAACTATCTAGCTATTAAATCTTCCACCTTGTAAGTTGTATGAGTGACATCAAGAGAAGATAACTTTCCTTATAAACAACTAATGTTAGCAGTAAAGTTGTCTTAAAATAATTATTTTGATGTTAGCAAAGTCCACAACACCTAGAGAGGCGGATGACTATAATAAGTAAATGCAAATATTTGAAGTTTGAAGCTTTGACACTCAATGCTTAGGTATGACGTGGTTCCCTAAAAATCCATGTTAGAGAGAGACAACATCTCACCTTGCTTATCTAGCCAACATTCTTTTAAATTCAAAGTAAAGTTAGACGTGACATCACCCACACGATCCTAACCTTTTTTGGTGGCATGATCATGAATCTTTAAAGTGCCTTCTTTTATATATTCTAATGGGCCCAAACTTCGAAGAAAGATGTTTCTTTTATTTATATTTTTAATTATGGTGTTGTTTTAATTTTTGAAATGAGGAATTTATGTTAAAGTTAGGTTGTTCTAGTAATTTGATACGGGAGTACCAGCTTGTCTATTTAACATATTTATGGGGGTCCTCTATTTAGTGAGATTTGATTTTTAGTAGGTTTATTTGAACCACTCAATTTTAATCATAGGTCAACAGTTTTTTTAACCAAAAATAATTTTGAACAAATAATTGTTGCAAAAAAATATTTCACTTCTCTATTTTAAAAATTAACAAATCACTTTATTTTTAATCAAGAAATGTTTTTTTTTTTTTTTAATTTAAATTTTATGACATTTTTATACATGAAAAAAAGTTTTAGATTTTAGCTTAGAGAATTTAGAATAAGTGTTTGTAGAATTGTAAATAAGAAGAGGGGGGATTTGGGCCAGTTTAGTTATTTCAATATTTGGAGTAGGTTTGTTATCTATTTTGTATTGGGAAGAATTTGGACATTACATTTGACTTGTGTTTTCTATATTCTTGAGTTTTGTATTAGGTGGACTAAGTTGAATGCAATCTTGTCCAACCAGTGTGTTGTGTCCTGGTTGCTTTCTACTATGAAGTTTCTTATACAATCAAGGGCTTGTCCTCTATAGTCATACAACTAATACCTAAAATAAAATTGGTCTTCCTAGATTACCTGTGTTGTAGGAACCCTAAAGGGCTTGTTTTGAGGGGGTTGAATTATAAGATTTGGTTGATAATAATTTACTTGTAATATTTCTATCAAAATTCAACTGTGTAGTTTTTAAGTCAAACTCATTGACCCATGTTTATATATGTGTATATATACACATGTGTATCTATACATGTCTGTATATATACATATATATAGTATATATACATGTATGTATATATATCCATGAGTGTATATACACTCATATATATATACACACACACATATGTGTATATACATACGTGTGTATATGTGTATGTATGTATATATATACACAAATGTGTGTATATATGTGTATATGTATGTATACACACGTGTGTATGTGTATATATATACACATGTGTGTATATGTGTATACATATATGTGTGTGTGTGTGTGTGTGTGTGTGTGGCAATAGTAATTATATATGTGTATGTGTGTGACAACAATAATTTATTTTGGTACGACAGAGAAGTAGGAGAACAAGCATTGTATGGACTATGACAACAATATATTATGAGAGTCATATAACCCCCGCACTTCAAAATAGAGATCTGTTATAAGGTCAGTGTCATACTTTACTATTATTCCTTGTTATTATGAATACTTTATAACTTCAAATGGCTGCTCTTTTCTTTGTAATTGATCTTGTCTTCATTTGCATGTACTATCTTTTAAGAGCTTAGATCTTGACATTATTTTGATCTTTTATTGTTTCTTGTACTTGCATGGATAAAAACAATAGTTGTATTTCCTTTCCTACTTTATGCAGAATGTCAACAGATCTTTTTCTACTTGGGGATTTTGTGAATTATATTTCTACACTAGTGACTAAATTTCTTATTTAGAAACTAATGATTATATTATATTTGCGGCCTTTCATTATCTATGTAATATAATGTGTTATTTTTTCCTTTTTGTAGAAATATGTTGATAAACTCAAAGAAGGGGATAAAGTTAAGGTGTTGGATCCATATGATGGTGATGTTGTGGGTATTGGGCGCATTCACTCCCTATCTATTGTACATGGAATCAACTTGAAAGAAACAGGAGATGCAAATGTAAATATTGTAAAGGTCACAAGTAATGTACCCCTTGCTTATGAAGACAAAATAGATGGAACTGTTCGTCTAAAAGAGAAAGAGGGAACCTTCACACGGTGGCCACTAAAGTATTTGAAAAAAATGAAATAGTTGATCAACATGTTTATCATGTTCTAGTTGTTAGACATCTTGGCTCAGTGCTTTATATTTGAGACAACTTTGATATTTTTGATTATATTTACGTATATACTCTTAGATAAGTTTGACAACTTACGTATATATTTTGGCACCCTGCATACTTTGAATGACAAATGTTTTTGTTTTAATTTGTATATTTGCATTAATTTTTTATATAAATTGATTATCTTTATTTATCATGATGTTGAATCAATCTTTTAACTTTACTTGGTTGTTGTTTGTTCATGTGTAATATTTTTTATTTTTTGTTATGCTTTATAAATAATTCAAGTTTAATATGATATTTTTTTTTACATAATAAAATTTATAGTATTTAAAATATTGTTCATTTCACGACCAAATATACAACTAAATATACGATTAAATAAATGACTAAATATACGACCAAATAAATGACCAAATTAATGACTCAATATACGACCAAATTAATGACTCAATATACGACCGAATATATGACTAAATAAATGACTAAATATACGACCAAATATACGACTAAATAAATGACTAAATATATGACCAAATCAATGACCAAATATACGACTAAATAAATGACTAAATCAATGACCAAATAAATGACTAAAATAGTTTAGTCATAAATTTGGTCACGAGATAAATGACCGGCAATAAACTACTAGTGATCACGTGACCAAATTTGGTCATTTATCTATGATTTTTGGTAGTTTATTTGGTCATATATTATTGTTTTTATACTAGTGATATACTTATTTATTTAAACATGTCTTTAAGGAAGTCCTTTATTAAAATGTTGATTCTTTCCTTCTCACTAAAGTACCTCAATTATCTAATGATAAATTTTGCAGCCTTGCTTTGTTTATATTTTTATTCCTTTATTTTGATGAAGGGTACTCCCCTTATTCAACCAAACACACTCAACACAACAGGGAAATAATTAGAAAATAACAAGAATAAAAACACTTTCTTTCTATTATCTTCAATGATATGACATTACAATATTTAGAAAAATAACATACTACAACCACATGGGCACTTTCGTTACAATAATCTGCAAGACAGAGCCACAATCTACACTATTGAAGCATAACCCTAAATCCCTTTCATCCTTATATAAGTAGCACAATTAACCGCCTTAGAATATTCTATAAAGTGAAATTTTCCTATTTTGGCGCCCAACGGTTTAATTTCCCGCCTTAAGTGATTTTTCTTGCTATTCCTTTTGTATTGAAACTTGAGTTTTGAAGGCATAACTTATGAATCGTTGAGTCGATTGGCTATTATTACCCCATTTCAGAAATGCCACTAAGCGCTCTACATCCATGGCTAGAAAAATGTTATTAGATCAAAGTTTGACCCCTTTTCGGAGCCTCTAAGGTCTTCAAAACCGAGTTCAAAGTTTTTGTATCACCCCGTCAAAACAGAAAAATTCAATATCTTCAAAACCAAACTTGATCCTGCCATGAAAATTTACTAGCAGGCTTATATACATGAAATGAAAATCCAAGGAAGTAATTTGGACAATTTGTGCTCAAATGAAAATCTTACTAAAATAATAAACTTTCCAAAAGTAGTAACCTTGTCCAAAGATAGCCCTTATTGAAAACTAGACAATATTTTTGGGTGATGCAAGATTGCTCTTACACCCTAGATGCTCCTACATCATATTTTCCTCTTAATTTGTTTGTCAATGATTCCTTTGCACTCACTTTTTGATCCACTTATTACTTGTGACCATGATTTGGCTTCTCTTCTCTTAACAAATTTTCCTCTAACTCCATATCTGCTAAAGCTGATTGGATCAACTTTATTTGCATTATGTCTTATCCTCCCCTCATTTTTGGTTTTTTTTTTTCAACTATTTTAAACTTATCCAACTCTTATCTTACAATAGCTCATACTTGTTGTTCTCAAAGAAAGAGACATTGAGGCCATAATTCCAATTGCTCTATTTAAGATAGAAAATAGAAAAACAAGGAAATAGGAAAATGTGTAGTAGTTTATGATTTTAACCTATCGGCCAAGAATCATCCACACGCACACCACCTGGCACAAAGAAAAATCAAGCAATAATAATTTGCTCAACAAAACTAGAGAATTTTGTATTGATTGCACAAAATTATATTAGGATTGAGCTTTATAAAAAAAAACCTAAAAAGAAAACTAAAGCTCAACTAGAGCTCAACTAGGCTCAACTAAAAATCCACAAAGTGAACTTTAGCTAAGCATGCATGTGCATACATATGGTCAATTATGCATGAGCATGTGCACAAATATGTAATGCAAAAATATGCAAATGTACACGCTCTAACACCCCCACTTAAGTGAAACATAGGGAGAAGTAAAAACCTCTTAGCATGAAATGCAAGAATGAATGGGACCCAACAACAAGGTCTAATTAGGTACCCATGTAAAAACCAATGCAACTCTCACAAACTGAGAGGAGAAAAACTTGATGGGAAAAAAATCCTCTCCAAAAGAGAGCAAATACAATAAATTCACTAGTGAAAGAAGGAAAGGAGGATTCAATGTGAACTCAATGTGACCCCCCAAATACTACTTCTATCATAATAGTACAATGATATCCCCTATAAGAGAGAGAAAGTGAGGATAATAATCCCCCAATGAAGATGTAGCTCTTGTGCCCACGATGAAATCCTCAAGACAAAACATGATCCACTTATTGCAAATAACATTTCTCCCCTTGGGAAGAAATAGATCCACAGGAGATAGGAGAAGTGACTCCCATAAATTGGAAGAAATAGGAATTCAAAATACAAACTGTTTGTGCATCTAGAAATGGCTCAAATGTCCACATGTATGAATCAAAAGATATCAAATCAACTAAACCAAATCTATTTTTTTTAAATATCGCTCATGAACAACCTCTGAAGGAACTAAAGAAGGGATGCAAATAATGCATAATCTATCATCAAAGATGAAGTAAAGATCCTCAAATGTGTCTGTAATATCTCCAATGCATGACTCAACAAATTGGCAAGAAATCATCCCACAAAGCCAAAATATGAAGAGAAATATCAACCTACTAAATTAATCAATGAGAGCCATGCATGAGCCAACGTGAAGTTTATCAAGAACAATAAAAGATGAAGATTGGGATGGTGTCTCAATATGAGGAGTGAGAACTATGAGACACATATCTAATTCATCAGGACATGAGGGACTTGTGATATAATCAAGCATCTCAAAAGTAAAATGATCATAGGGCATGTAATTTTCATGTGCAAGGGGAATAAGACAATCTATTAAAGGATCCCTTGGGAATGAAGAGACATGAGGGCCGCCATATATACCCCAAAGGCGAGTCTAGTGCGTGAGGAAAACCAATGTATCGTCAAGAACACATAGTGGTTTACCACCCTAAAAAGTAAGTGCCTTATTAGATGCTCATTTTTATGCCCATTTTAGCATCTATGAGTCCCCATAGTGATTTCACATCTTTCTAGCCATTGTGCATCCTTCAAATCAACATTATTTTTTCAAAACTTGAAGATGACTATAATTTCTATGCATGGTTCCCAAATTATCCATCCATTCATATAATTAATCTCACATCTAGGACCTATTAAACCCCATTTTGGTGATTCCTAGATCCGAAGGTATTGAGGCTTTATTTTCCGCACCTTTCATGCTCTTTCCAGAAACTTTTCACACTTTCCTAGACCCAAAAATCACTCTGGAATCACCCTTATTGGTACTAGGCCGACCTAATTTGACCTAGTCTTGGACTAGGCCAACCCAAGCTGACCTTGTCCTTGGGGATTAGTTTAAAGTGGGCTTCGGGCCCGATGCAAATGTGCTTTCTCCTAATTCTTTTCCTATGTTAGCCCCGCAAATTTGAGCCCTGAAATGTGTATAAAAGGAGACCTCTTCCCCTCATTTTAAATCCATTACATACCTACAATTAAAGATACATCTTCATGCAAGTAAGCTATTGTGCATTCAAGATATCCAATTTTAAGCAAGCATCCATTAGTGAAGGCATCCATTAGCAAGCATTCAAGCCCATTAAGAATTAAAGTGCAAGGAAGCCATCAAGCATTTCAAGTCTTTAATCCATCCTTTCCATCATGCATTCAAGGCATTTCCTTCCATAGATCTAGCTTCTTTCCCCATTGGAGGCCAAGAAAAGGAGTTTGCAATCAAGGGAGGAGATCTACAATTATCCATCAAGTCTTCTTCTTCTCTTTCTTCCTCAATCCAACGTTGTGGAAAAATTAAACATTAATCATTCAAGGGTTTGGTTTGATGATTCCCTGTTGTGGTTTTGTGGAGTCCAAGCTATTTCATCAACACTTGTGATCATCCCGAAAGAGGTATTGCATCATTGAGGTATAAGATGATTTGTATTTCAGATCTAGATTACATTTCCTTATGCAACTTTAATTTCATTTCAAGGCTAATTCCTATATAGGGTCTTGAACAAGGCAAACCCCTTTCCACAATAATTTCTCCTTCTTTCTTGTGTGGAGGAACATGTGGCACAGTCTCGGATCTAGATTTTCAAGTTGCAGAACCAGTGACTGATCTGCTACAGATTCCACTCACTTTTCTGCCTCTAGGACAAGGTCAACTTTCTTGGACAAGGCCAACTTGAGTTGGCACTGTCCTTTGATTCTACTAATTTCACAGTCAAAAAATACATGTCTTAGGGTCCGAGATCCAAAACAGTTCTCGGTTCTGACAGTTTTGTGAAAGTCATTTCCATATTTGATGTTTGTTCCTCCTCTCCTACCTTTCAAGGTGAGTTCATTCTTCTCCTTTTCATCCTGTATTTCCTTTTATGCATCAGATCTGATATCATATCTTGCTAGAAATCATTTGCTTTGTCATAACACAAGTCCCTTTCATACTTTTACATACCATAATCACACACTTTATTAATAAGGAATACCCAAATCCCCCTTTTACCTAGATTTATCATTAGCACCCCTTAATCCTTTTTGGGTTGTGCTAATCAGATTGGTTTAAGGGTGGGTTTGTATTCCAATGCACAATATGATTTGGTGAGTGATCTACATCCTAGCATTGCTTGCCATTTTCTATTGTACACATGCTATCATCAACACTAGAACAAATCACTATTGAAATATGTACATTTAATGATCCTCTAAGCATACTTACCTCTATTTGAGGTTGGTAGATACAAATAAGGAAAATATCAAGCCACCTGAGATATATCAAGATGCCATGTTGCCAAGACTCATAATTGCCCTTTGCTAGGCTGATATTAGAAGGATGAACAAAACAAGCATGATACCTCCTCAAATAAAATAACCAAATCCCAAAATCCACAGTACATATAAATCATATTAAATAAAGTCCCCTCCAACAAACAATTTCATTCTCGATGTGAAAATGTGCAAGTAATTGACCAAATAGTGAAAATCCAAAAAAATGAATAAAATATACCTAGGAAAAAAATAGGAAAAAAATGCATGCACAAAACTAAAGAGATCCGAATCACCTTTCCAACATCAAAAGAATCATGAAAATTAGAGACATTGATAAAAATTTGTGAGCTTGGAAGTTGAAGCTGAAGATCTAATTTTGAGAGTGTAGACAAAAGTTGAAGTTGAATCTGATTATAAGACCACCACCATTGGAAATTGCTCACAACTGACATTCCAATGATATATCATTTGCCCAATTTTGATATTGTACGCAAAATTTATAGCCAATTTACAAAAAACAAGTTAAAAAAACAAAAAAAGGGGGCCACGTGGTGCTGTGATGATATTTTCAGATTATTCTAGTCACCTGAAAAGTCAAGTGACTAATGAAATATTCTATTTGCTGCTAGAATATACTATTTATTACTGAAATATTCTCTCCTTAAAATCTTGCATGTGATTGGAATGAAATCTCCTTTTTTGGAAAAAGAAATATAAATTTAGCATGCACGACTAAAAAGTCAAAGACATGTGGGGTCCACCCAGAGAGGGTATGATTTGTTGCATGAGGGAAGGGTGCATTGCATGAAAGGAGGAGAAAAAAGTGGGGCATGTGTAGAGGAGTGGACCCCGCCTAGCCTTCCTTTTTATTTTTTTGGGTATTGATAGAGTGGTAGGAAGGCCATGAGATCTCTTGCTAGGTTCCTTTGGCTATGAAAGACGAGCTCTAGGAAGCTCTTGATCCTACATAAGGAATTCTCCTAATGGATGGTTCAATGATCAAGATGATCTTCCTTCTCTACCTTTTGAGACTATTACATATAATTGGTTTTTCATAAATTTATAATTTAATACTTACGATTTTATGTTTTAAGATATATGACATTTTAGACTATATATTTACAAATTTACCAAATTTTTTATTATTATACTAAGAGATGTTCTATAGTCACAAGAAGACATAGAATGATATATCATGATTTATATATAGATTCCATAACACAATTCACATAAATTATAAAATTAACTTAGAAAAGAATGTAAAATTATAATATTTACTACACTTAAAAGAATAAAAATATATTCTTAAATAGAAATTTTGCAATGAATTCTCTTATGTATTTAGAACTTACGTACACTACATGTTAATATAATATATATTAAAAAATTGCAATAAAAAACAATTCATGCAATAATTTTTCTTCGGTATTTGGAAATTTCGTACACTACAAAGTTTTCTATAATTGAAAAACTCTTAGTATTCTCGTAGGGCAACCATTTTTTCCCATATAAAGTCTATTCACCAGTGGTCATTCCGAGATGAGCATGGTATAAACTTCAGTCTGGCAAAGGGAAATTCTCCAAGAGGAAAATACCCAACAGTGGTGGGTTTTGCAGCACAGAGAGCAATGTCATATTGGGTTTATAACAGGGTAGAATTTGATTTTGATGGCGACTGGAGAAATTCCCAGGT
>MU225534.1:424621-448823 GCA_018584345.1 Thuja plicata
TAGAATGATAATGCTATCATTATAGAGAGAGAGAGAGAGAGAGAGAGAGAGAGAGAGAGAGAGAGTCCTAGGCATAGCATTGTAATTGATGACAAATGTCTTATGTGGAGAATTTTCGATATATTGTCTTTAATATCATGAAAGAATGAAGGAGTTCTCAAAAGATGTCATGGTTGTAGAATGATAATGCTATCATTATTAATCAATAGGAATGAAGGGAGCATACAACAAAATTAACTACTACTAATTATTTATCATATTTGTGAAATTATAGAAGTGTTTATGTTAATATATCTAGTTGCATTATTATTGTTATTTGGCACCACATTCTACCACAGTTGACTGTTTTGACTTTTAATTTGGAAGTTAACACTCATTACAAAGAATGTTATATTCAAGTTTTGGAGGATTTTCTTTAGAGGCTATAAAGTTGGAAATGATAGAGTGCACACTATGTTTGTTCAAGGTGAGCATACAAAGTTTATTTGTATGTGCTAAAGGTAGCATGTGCTAGCTAGAAGGAGCCTATGATGGTAACCTGGGACTATTTGAGTTCATCATGGGAAATGCATAATGTGTACTTAATTCTAGATTAAATTTTTTATTAAGGTTTGAGCGAACTAAAAGTTACATGATATTTTGAATTCAAGATTTCTCTCTGGCCAATATGATGAATTTTGGATGGCATTAATTCAATGTTCTCTTGCGTGGATGCGTTCAATCTCTTTCATAGTTTCTTTCAATTTTATTTTGAGATGTGGTAATGCTATTGATGCTATAGTAGTTTTGAAGATAAAATTGGTATATACCGATTCATTACCCTCTCACTACATATGTGTCCATAATATATATATATATATATATATATATAGAGAGAGAGAGAGAGAGAGAGAGAGAGAGAGAGAGAGCACATCTTGGTCCATGACAAACGGAATATGCACAACTTTAAGACAGAAAAAGTGAAAACATCATCAATTTTAGCTGCGAAAGTCTCTTGTGTGAGTGGGCAATATTGCTATCATTCAAAATCATTGCAAATTGTTAAATCGACAAATGGAAAATGGCAAATATTCAATCACTGAGATGACTTTGATCGTCTCGCATCCCCTCCCACCAAATCTACATTGTTAATGTCCAAAGTCAGCCACTCTGCTTCATATAAGGTACGCCTTTGGCGTAATTATTAGAGACTTATAGGAAGGAGAATTTTTTTGATTGATATAGAGAATTTAGGACTAGCTAACAAATATTTGGTCTTAGTTAGAGGAGGAATATCCTAATTGTTATATTGCTAGACAAACTATGGTCATCTGTATTGATTATTTAATTAAGATGAAATGAGATGATACAATTAATATTCTATTAGAAGAAAGACAAAAACATATCCATAGCAAAAATAGTTGAAACAAAAGTTTTTATTTTTTCAATTTTAATTGTAATCATAAAGAAGTTCTTTTCGTAAAAGGATGTGCTAGGATTCAAATCAGACATTGCAAAATCAACATCATGTACAAGCATTGATCTAACAATATTTGGACATTTAGAAAATAATTACTGGAAAATTCTTGTTAAATCATGAAGCAAATCAATCCCTTGTAGAAATTTGTCAAGGGTTGAGTTCATCTCATGTATGAAACAAATCAATCACCATGTTAAATTTTGTCAAAGGGCGAGTTCGTCTCTTTTACTAGGTTTTAAGTCACAAATATTATGTTGTGTAACTCAAATATTTGTTTATGAGCATCACAACACAATATTTTAAAATGTTTGGTTTATGGTTTAACCAATTTAATGTTTGGTTTATGGAACTAACCAAGTTTTGCAAATGTTTGTGATTAGAAGATGATTCTGAATATTACTTAAGGCATGCATATAGTTATGTAAATGCACACATATTGCCTTAGGAATGAAGTGAACCAAACTTCAATAAAAAATAGTAAAAGAAAATAATAAGATTGCGATTCAAAACAAAGAGGATAATCCCTTGATGCATACATGCACAAATATGTTGCTCCTATGCAATATAGAGTTTAAACAATTAACATAATGAATTTATCAAATGATGATAAGAGGGATCCCATCTATTTATATACCATTCATGAATGTGATGCAAGCATAAACCAATTTAATAGGGACACATATTCCAATCTAATATTACAGAATGCCTTACATGTGTATGGTACAAAACAAGTGCTCTTATATACAAATACAAGCACCATATACTCTACACATGCATGCTACTTAATACAAGCAGGCTCTAAATACAAGCACCATATACTCTACACATGTATGCTACTTAATACAAGTAGGCTCTAAATATAAGGTACAAAGTAACAAAATAAGATGTCCATAATCAAAAGGTAGAATACATGAATGCATTACATAATGTAGCTTGTAGAAAGAATTGTGGAAAGAGAGGTTTAACTTTGGTTCATGCTTCTTCTTTTTTTAAGCAAAAGTGGGCAGGCCACTATATATTAATTATAAAATATGAATTGATTCAAGGGTTCATTCAGGAAAGAACAGATAGAAAACCCAGAATCCTTGCCCAATACAAAAGACTGTTACAATATATGTAATATCATACTAGACATTGCATACATTGGAGTCATACATCACCCAATTCCAAATATCTAAGGCAACCATGAACAAATCCATTTCATACTCGTCGGGCTGCACACGACCATTTATCCATCGAAGGGCATTCCCACAGAATTAAGTACAGAATGTTACACATATGTGCCCATTACTTCAAAGAGTTTCAAAAACATGTGGAAGTGTAATAATAGTTTGAAAGGAAAGTAGTACCCTAATAATCACATATGTGTATTCATGGGTAGTACAAAAATGGCTTCTATATGCCATAGCCCCAGAGCACCATGGATTCGAAATTGTTGGGGATTGAGTTTTCTCTATTGATCATCCCTGTCCAAAAATGAAAAACCACCAACCCGAGGAGTTCCATGGATCATTCTTTACACACCAAAACTGCGAGCCCGCACATTATTCTTCCATCGCAGAGGGGTTCCATGGATTAGTCTGTGGTTGAAAGCTCGGGGACCAACCAACAACGCTAGCCTCCTAGTCTGAGTGAGGTGCTACCTGCGACTCACATTCCCATCTCGAGTTTTCGCACTCCCAACCGCTGTGAAGCCCAGACGAGGACATTGAGCCCAAGCCACCATATCGGTTTGTGCCTTGCTTACACTAGAGGGTTTATTGCCCGCGAGTTGGATGTTTAGGTCGCAGACAACAGGTATACGAGGAGATTGAGGTTGAGTGTGGAGACCCGAACCCACCCCAACCACAGTCGGGAAATTCAAAATTTCCAACAAGTCAAACATGACATATACCACCTGCCTTGTCCTTTCTTCCAGCTCTCGGCCTAGTGTTCGGCCCATAGAGTGTAGAGAATTTTTCACATATCACAGGCTTTGTTTCTCCAACGACTGCTTTATGCTGTCATAGACAACCATGAATTCATGTTTTCTGAGGAGTACACGATGCGAAAAGAGGCCCCCAACAAACGTATGACCATTCCAAATATCATATTTTTGCATGACCCTTCTAAGTTTATTATCCCTCAAGAACTCCGGTTTAATCACTTTTTGGGCTAAAATTTCAAGAAGCAGAACAAACAGAACTAGGTCCATTGCATTTGACAAGAAAATTGAAATTAACTACGATGGGTATAGAAATTGTTTGGTTTGTGGGGCAAGGATTTCCTCACCAATTATCTGTCTGATGGCATGACGGATAGTAGCAGAATAGTACAAGAACACCTCATCCATGACCATGTCGTCAATGAGTACTGGCAACACCTCCTCCTCTACCTTCGAATGAATATTTATCCTGTAGTTCTTCGGGAGCAGTTCACTGTGATAATGATCGCAAGTTTCACACTTAGGGCACATCTCGTCAAGATTCGCCATTGATGTTTTCTGCAACCTATCTAGAGCTTTACTATGAAATGCCGACGAAAACCAACAACCAAACTTCTCAAGAATGCTTTTTAATTAGTCTTATCTCAATAAATAGATTTTGAGCACACATTGATGTTGGTATATTTAGCACATGAAAACATATTTGAAGTGTGCAAGATTGTAGGCAAGGAGGGTAGGTAATGGGGCCGAAGGCACTCCCAAATACCAAACCAGCTTGCAGATACACAACACAGAAGCAACGACACAAGGAGAGAAAAAACAATATATACTTTTCATTAATTGATCAAACTCAAAACATGCTGGGATGTAAGGCCTTCCCAGTTTCGGCCATATACATTCAATGAATTACAGAATGATCTTCATACATGCGAGGTCACAGACCTGCCATCCAAATATCTTAACACTAAGTCTTCTGATACCAATCCCTCTACTAACTATTGCTTAACACTAAGAAAATGAATCAAATTTATACAAGAGTCCACCAAAGAGGCCAACACTCAAATCCCTAAGAGAGACCCAGATTTAGGTCCACACAGATCCCAATGAGAGACCCCACATTAATTGCGCCACAAAAATTAAATGCAGAAGTCGACCAGATCAGGATAAACAACTCGGTAAGGAGATAAACGAGCAACATCAACAAACTTGAAGAACGTAACCGAGCATCAAAGACCAACTCAGTGAAAGAAGCAACCGAGAAACCAACATACACCGAGACCCATCGGTAAAGTAAGACGGAACAAGTAACTGAGCAACAATGATTACCAAGAATTTCACCGAGTAGCCTCCAAACAAACTAAAGAACAAAAGCAAACATATTTTTGGTTGAGCAGGATTTCCAAGGACCCAAAATGCTCCTGCATCACAACACACCATGTCATAGGCCTTTATCATATCTAGTGTAATAATGAAGTTGGAGGACTGATTCTCATTGATTGAATGCAGGAATTCATGGGCAACCAGCACACCTTCCATGGTTTCCCTCCCAGGGACAAATCCTCCCTGCTCTTGTGATATAATGGCTGGAATGAGGTGCTGTATTCGTAGGCATATAGCTTTGGCAAAAATCTTATAAGTTGTGTTGCACAACGAAATAGGTGGAAAATCAAAAAATGTTTTAGGATCCTTGATTTTAGGTATGATAGTGATATTAGTAGTGTTAAAGTACTTCATCATTACTTTGTTTTTCTAGATTCTTCAATGGATGCCAATAAATCCCAACCAATAACATCCCAACAAACCTAAAAGAAGAGGGTCGTGAATCCATCTGGGCCTGGGGCTTTATCTGGAGATAATGAGAATACAACCTTACGAAATTCTTGAATAGTAAAGGGAGCCAATAGAACATCGTTATCTTGATTTGTAACTAAGGACGGAATGACATCCAATATTTCATTCAATTATGTTTCTGAAGGGGGTGGGATAGCAGGGGGAGCCAAAAGATTTTTAAAGAAATTAACTCTTTGTATACCTGGGGCTTCCACAATATTATTACCAGTTACAACATCATTGATTGAGAAAATAGAATTGGCAACCCTCTTCTAATTAGCAGATGCATGAAAGTATTTCGTGTTCTTATCCCCTTCTCGCAACCATAATTCCCTAGATTTATGTCTCCAATATTCCTCTTCCCTGCTGCATAAATCTTCCCATTCTTGTTGTAATTCTTTTTGTCTAATATAATTATCATTATCCATGCCCTGTTGAATAACTTGGTTCATGCTTCTTCTTTCACCTAATTTATCTTTTGAATCTTGTTGAAGGTGCTAAAAATAGCTCTAGATCTTGATTTTTTATCATGAATATGAGAAGTTAAATTAGTAGTAATGATGAATATAACCACCTTGATAGCATAAATTTAGTACTTTTCACATGATCAAGTACCACCAACAATAATATAACTACAAAAGCATGACATCAACGTGGTGAATGAAGTCAATGATCACAAGCAAAGGGTGGTAACATAATGATAAATGAGCATTGTTGATTTAGATAATTGAAGCTAATGATCATGGATAAAAATTGGTGGTAATATAGAAAAACATGTTATTCATGTGATAAATATAGCTAAAAGTCAATGATTAGGACCAAAGGGCAATGTAATGATTATAAAAGCAGTGTTAATGTAGGGCTTGGAGTTGATGATCAAGCATAAATGATGACACATGATTGTAAAGTGTGTTATTGATGCCATTATTGTAGTTGAAGCTTATGATTAGGAACAAAAATTGATGATGTGGTTGTAAGTGTGCAACTAAAGCAATAATTATCATGGATTAGCAACATTGAGTAGTAATATGAATGTAAAATATATACATAATATTCCCATTGTTTTAGGAAAAAAAGAAAGATAACATGTATAAGCTCAAAGATTTTTGGTGGTGTTGTAACTACTGCTAACCAGACATCAATAATGGTGAACCAACTATATAGATTGTTATAAATGCAACGCCTATTGATACTTAGTCACAACAAGTGACAACATCTCTACAAAGGAGTATTATTAATGTATGCAAGAGTTGGTATAGAATGTTTTAGTACCATATATGATTTGACAATGGAAATAGCCACCGGAGATCAAAAAGCTTCAATGAAAGCACACGAGAGACCAAAAATAAGAGAATAATTATATTCAATTAAAGGATGCAAATATGTAAAATGATTTGATTGTTGCAGGTAACAATGAGAAACCTTTGTGTATATTCAACGGTGAGACATGTGATGACATTAGTTTATGGCACATGCCTTAATTTTATGGCTTGAGGCATGAAAAAGAAATATCCTTACCAAACTTAACTAGTTGTGTGTGAGAAACCCAAGAGGGAAAATTTAACCATCCTCAAGTCTTAATTCAAAATGTTTTCCTTAAAACTCTATTCTTTTATTAGGTTATTAGGTGTTCATTTGGTGATATTCTCGAGTAATCATATATCCATTCAATATGATAAACGTCTATCCATCAAACATGATAGGCATGCATCCATCCCATAGGATATTCATCCCTTGATCAAATAGAACTTATGTAATGCTTCGACCAAAGACTTAGATGCAAATAACATCCATTGCCTTAAGTCTTTCCTGAATGACTATTCTTCCCTAATTGAAGTACACTAAATTTACCTTCATTCAGAAATATATAGATAAATGCTTGAGTTTTGCCTCATAATTTGGCCTAAAGCCTCAAAGAGTCAAAAAAATTCATCCATTAGATTTGTCCAAGTATACAGTGATATTTCTATCTCTAGATTTGCTTATTTGTTTTCAATACATGTCTTTTCTCTAGTGGTTCATATAAATTATTTAATTAAGTCAATTGTTTTGATTACTTGAGTTTATTAAGTGTTAAGCGAGGATTGACATATCCAACTTTAGGAACAATCCTTTAACCCCACCCAAAAACTTGAGTATTACTAACATTCTTTGTTACTCAAGTCTCAAATTACCTACACACTTATGAATGAAACCAAAGTGTAATATATATAGAGTTATATTTTCTATTCTATGCTTGATGTGATTTCTTGAATGTGAGCACATAAACCTTTCTATGACCCCTTCTCTCCAAAAAGTAGCTTTGTAATTGCTATGCATGAAAGGACACATTAATTCATTAAGCACTTAGTGTCTTTTATTAGTACTTGTTTACTATAAAAGCTATAGTATTAATCCTAATAGAGTACTTGGTCATCTTGACCAAGATTTAATATCAATTTATTCCTACTAAGTAAAATCCTCTAAAAATATATAAAATACCACTAATATTTGTTTTTAATGTTTATTAATGTGAGACTAATGTTAATTATTTGAGAAAACTTTCTTGTTCTCTAGATTTAAATCTAGATGATTATTTATTCCTCCCCAACGGTTTATAGGGATGCTGCCATAAATATCATCATTGCAACTATGTTAGGTGAAAAATACAATAGTTCAAAGCACGATGGCATCACTTACAGATATGACTTAGAGACATCATAAATTACAAACACTACAATGGTTTCATTTTAATCTCTTTGCAATGTTCACTAGAATGAATAGAAGAATTCATACCTTTTATGGTTAAATTGTGGGTTGTTCTTATTATCAACTTTCGCACCTCATTGAAATGCTATTAATTTAACTCCAACTCAAAAGATTCACCCTTCTTAAAAAAAATAGAACTAAAAAACTAAACTAAACTTGAAAGTTAAAATTAATTACTTTCACAAAAACAAATTAAACTTGAAAACTCATATTGATTAGGTTTGCAAAATAAATTAAGTTTGTGTATTCAATTTAAAACTAAGACTTAATCTAAATTTGCACAAAAAAATAAAAGTTTTAAAAGAAAATTAAGTAAAATATCTCATTTATATTAAAGTTTTAGAAGTTAACATTTTTATTTGTAAGATTAAAACTTTTTAATAGAATTTTAAAATTCAATCTACCTAAATTAAATTTAATTAAAAATTCTGTCAGATAATTTAAAAATTATATTCAATATTTTTTATACTATCTATGAATGGTAAAATCATCAACCTAGAAATGGTTAATCCACTTGGAGACCTTGATCTTTCTTTCTCTAGTCTTCACTCTGAATAGATCAATCCACCATTAAAATTTGATCCTTTGATTTTTCCTATCACTTTCATCTTCATTTTATCTTCTAATTAAAATCTCTCTTTAATGTTTTCATTCGATAATTTTAAGCTGGCATGACATGCTTTTGACCTAGAGCACATTGGATTAGCCCATGGGATCACAATAACCCAGTAGGGGTTTGAACTTTGGTGGACACAACAATAATGCCACCACTCAACCAAGGGATAAAGCCATTTTTGAATCTTTTGATTTTTGGTAAACACTTTTGACTGGAGCTATGAACTAGTGGGATCACATTGGGGGACTCCATCCCCGTGGTGAATTTTTGCACTATCAATAAGGTATTAACACCTTCGAGTTATATTTATTCCGCGAATATCACTCAAAATGATTGAGAAATGCCCCTCTCATTGTTCGAGATGACACAACACCTATCTCTTACTAGATCAAAACTCCTTATCTCTCCTGGGCACCCATGCAAAACACCTTATCTCTCCATCATTTCCTCCTTATCCTTCCATATCACCTTATCCCTCCATGTTGTTGGGGCCAATCTCCTTATACCTATGTGTGTCTTCCTACACTTTCCATCACATCATACCGTCCACACTAGCATTTTCCAATGGTCATCATCGTGCATTGGTCATTGTTACATCTACGTTGCGAATAGTCTGGGCGTTTGGGCATCAACGATAGAAGAGTCACCACGAACGAGGACCCTGCTAGGACTTTGTTGGACCTCGTATTTTTGTCAAAAGTAGTTAGCGCATTCTTTGGGCCTTGTGCCTGCATTCAACTGTTGGTGGGCGAGACTCAAACTTGGGCTGCCCTTTCAACAAGGCTTGTGACTTACCGTCACACTATGGGGTCAACCCCTTTAAATTGCTGAACCTTGGTTGTAGTCTCTATAGGCAAGAAGCCCCACTATTTCACCAAGGGTCAAGGTATAACAACTCTCCATTGAGAACCACGATAGAGAGCAACACCATGGGGGCTTGAACCTTGGTTGTAGGCACTACAGGCAAGAAGCCCCACCATTTCACCAAATGACCAAGCCCTTTTTAAATCTTTTAATTATTTTCAAGATAAATAGAAAATATTAATATTAATATTAATTAAATATTATTTTATTTCTTTTATTTTTAATATTTTATTTCTAAATTTTTTCTAGAATAATTCAAAAATCCTTCAGGATAATAATTGAAATAAAATATTAACTTTAAAGCAAATTATATAATTGAATTTCTTTCAAGATAATTTCAAACACCATTTCATTTTACTTTTCTAACGATTGAAGTGGTAGTTTTTCTCCTAATCATTGACATAGATAATAGTAGGTTGTTGATTGATAACCTTTAAAGAGAGGGGGATCTGGGCATGATATACGGGGATGACTAGATGCAGTGAGAGTGAAGAGTTGGGTTAATAGGAGGGATGAATAAGACATTCCTTCCTCTTCCGATATGGCTCGTAACTAGAAATTCTTTTGGGTTCTCGCTTGCCTCTCTCATAGTGCCCCTCTATATAAATAAATAATATTTCAAATTTTTTAATTTATTTTAATATTATCTATTTGATTTTAATATATCATTATTTAATAATTTATCTTTTCAAAAACTAACTATTATTTTTATTTAATAATAAATATTCTAAAATTAATGATCAATTATAAAGTTATTTAAAGTATTAAAATGAAGGGGTCATGAAAGCTAGTTAGGTGACACCCCATTCACATCCATACACCCTTAAGAGTAACATAGGGAGAATGTGAAACCATGTGTATATGAGGCTTAATAAGGCAGAAAGAGGTACGCAAATACAAAGAGGTACGCAAATACAAATATGATGCCCCTTAGAAGATGAGATAAGAAAAACCATGGGGAAAATCTCCTCCCAAGAGAAGATGATGAAATAAGGTCAAGCTGATCCACCTCAAAAATTTGAGAAGGATATAAACTCCATGTAAGGAAAAACTCCATCCTAGAATAGAGAGAAGAATAGGTAACATCTGTTGGCATAACTGATGTAGTGCATGAGTTTGATGTTGAACTAATGATACATTGATCAGTTATGATGTTGTCATTGATGTCAATTTAGTGTCTGTTGGTTGACTGTGCACCTACTATCCTAATGTATGTTGAAGAGATTGAATTATGAGTTGTGGAGATAATTGGAGTGTGCGATCATACAGGGAGACTAAGTGATGTCTCTATATGCTATATCTATGACCACAAAGATTTATCTTATGTATTGAGTGAGCGGATTCAGATGTTGTGGTCGTAATATGTGTATCTTGGATATCTCATGAGGTTGTGGTTGCGATCGCATCATGTTTTGATGATTGGAAGGCAAAGTTTCAAGTGACAGAAGGTTGTTCAGCAAAGAGTTAAAGGTTTTCTTTAGAATAGTCAGTTAGATCCTTGACCAGTGATGATGCACCATGTTACGATGAGTGTTTATGTGTTCGAGGGATCGTGGTGTTCTTGCTGATTGACTAGGATTGATGAGTTGGCATGTTTGTGATCATTTATGATCAAATTTATTGGAGGTTGTGCAAGAACATTGAAGAATGTATTTTGGTTTGAATTTTCTTTGTCAAATCGATGTGCAAGGAATTAGAAGGTCAACCTAAGTTTGTTAGAAAGTGTTCTAGTTTTATAACATGTTTTAGGGCTTTCTCATTGAGTGGGAAGGATTGTAAACATTTTGTAAGGTGGTTAATTGCCCTAATCTACTTGTATTGTATAAATATGTAAAATGATAAAATAGACAAGTGTAGATCGTGGATGCAGAGGTGTGATCGAAAAGAAGAAGAAAAGAGAAGTGTATCTGCATGTGTGGCAGAGATTGAGCTTGAACTAGATCTGTATTAGCAAAGGAAGTGCTATTTTCTCAGATCATTTACTTGTTGATTCCTAACAACTTCATCAAGCTAAATCCCTTAATCGGGTAGATCCTAACATGTCTGAATTATAAATCCTTTAATAGGGTGACTCTTTAATTAGGGTTTGAAATCATTTAATCGGGTTACTCCTAACAAGGTAAAGATCCTAATAGGGTTAAAGGTAAATCCCTTGACCAGGTGACTCCTAACAATGTCTTTCTCTTAATAGGGCATTATTGTAAGCTTTTAACAAGGCTAAGCGCTTAACCATGCATACTTCAAAAGAGTGCAGATTTTAGTGGGTGTCATCCCCACACGTGGTTTTTCCCAGTTGGGTTTCCACAAGAAAAACTTTGGTGTTATTGTGTTGCATGATTGTGGATGTTTATTCTTATTTCTTAAGATTTTCATGCAATGAATGTTTATTGATGCAAGTGGTTGAATGGTTAATGAAAAGTTGGAATTGTTAGATTATTGTTTCACCCCCCTTTTCTTAGTAATCTTAGACTTGATAATACTAACAATTGGTATCAGAGCTTTGGTCCTCTTTGTGGTGAGTCTAATATCTTGAGGAAAAGATCAAATGATGAGGAAGGAACCTCCCAAGTTTTCTAAGGATAACTACATGGTATGGTGTGATAGAATGAAGTTATACCTAAAGAGTATGGGGCCACAATAATTGATGCATGTCACAAATAGGTATATCACCCCTGTTGGAACTCTCACTGCAGATGAACTAAAGGAACATGAGGAAGATAATCAAGCACATGAAGACATTGTAAGTACCCTATCTGATGTTGAATATGTTGATGTTCATGAACTAGAGACTACCTATGATGTTTGGGAAAAGTTGAAACTTATCTATGGTGGAGATATTCATATGAAGAAAGCTAAGGAAGACGATCTTAGAGGAAAATATGATGACATGGAAATGGTAGAAGGAGAGAATATTGCACAATATGGCCTAAGAATAAAAGAAGTGGTTAGTGCTATTAAAGGTGTTGGTGGAACTATTGAGGAAGATACTGTGGTAAGTAAAATGTTAATAACTTTAATGTCTACTTATGCAATTAGAGTGTCTGCTATAAATGAGTTGAGAAAAATTGATAATGTTACTATAGATGGACTGATCGGTAAGCTTACTGCATTTGAGTTGAATAACTATGATAACAATATTCCAAGAGTTAAAGTTGCTTTCAAGGAGTCAATGTCTAATGATCGATAAGGAAAGGTAAGGAAACAAGTCTTGATACTAATCACATGTCAAGTTATGCTAGGGAACTTAAAACTATCTTGGAAGAAAAAGGAAACAATGAGATTTTAAAGCTCTACTAGCTAAGAGATTGCCTAAAGGGACAATTGACTATGGTCTGTGGTATGCTCATAATGGTAATTTTTCTTTGAGTGTATTTACTGATGCTAATTGGGAAGGAAATTTTGATGATTGAAATAGTAAAAGTGGTGGTGCATTATTTCTAGGTGAAAGGCTTGTGTCATGGACAAGCAAGAAGCAGGATTGTATCTCACAATCCACAACAAAGGATGAGTATGTTGCAACAACTATAAATTGCACACAAATTGCATGGATGAAGCAAATTATTGAAGGCATCAAGGAAAAGGTGACTGAACAGGTAACTATCTTTTGTGATAAAAAAGTGCTATAAATATTTCCAAGAATCCTATGATGCATTCCAAGACTAAGCATATTGCAATTAAGTATCATTTTCTGAGAGAGAAAGTGTAGGAGAAAGAGGTAAAATTTGAATATGTATCAACAAAGGAGAAGAGAGCAGATATATTCACAAAGCCACTACCAAAGGATACTTTTGAGTACCTTAGAGGTAAGCTAGGGGTTATGACCCTACCTGAACAAAACTAAGATGTTGTAGGTGCATCAATCCAGTGAATTTATTACCATATCTTTCACTATGGATTGATGATCAGGGGACTACTCCTTAGGGGGAGTAATCAAACATAGAAGAAGACAGTCGCAACATATGATGTATTGGGATCAACGCGCCTTTGACATTGGTGTAAAAGGGGGATAAGAGCATAATAGAGTAAACATGTTTTGGAGAAGGACAGAGAAGTACCTGAGATCGAGATCAGAGAACATAAAAGATGTATCAGCTAGGGGGGAGCAGTTTGTTTTTAATATCTAGAAGATCGGCTAGATGATTACTTTGTATTGTTGGTATTTCCATCAATTCCAAAGGGGGAGATTGTAGCCATAACTGATGTAGTGTATGAGTTTTATGTTGATTTAATTATAGGTTGATCAGTTATGATGTTGTCATTGATCTCAACTTAGTGTTTTTTGGTTGACTGTGTACCTACTATGCTAATGTATGCTCAAGAGATTGAATTATGAGTTGTAGAGAGAATTGGAGTGTGCGATGATACATGAAGACTAAGTGATGTCTCTAGATGCTATATCTATGATTGCAACGATTTATCTTTTGTATTGAGAGAGTTATGATTGATTAAAGGTTCACAGGTTAACATGAAGAAGAGGATGTTGCACAGAAAGAATGATTTGATGATTTTGTCAACAGTGTTTCGATTCAGATGTTGTGGTCATATTATGTGTATCTTGGATATGTCACGAGGTTTTAGTTGTGATCACATCATGTTTGGTAATCAGAAGAATTTTTTTCAATTAACAGAAGGTTTTTCGGAAAAGAGTTAAAGATGTTCATTAGAGCAGTCAGTTAGATCCTTGACCGGTGATGATGCACCATGTTACAATGAGCATTTTTGTGTTCAAGGGATCATGGTGTTATTTCTTATCGACTAGGATTGATGAGTTGGCATGTTTGTGATCATTTATGGTCAAATTTATTGGAGGTTTTGCAAGAATATTGAAGAATGTATTTTGGTTTGAATTTTCTTTGTCAAATCAATGTGAAATGAATTAGAAGGCCGAACTGAGTTTGTTAGAAAGTGTTCTAGATTTGTAACACGTTTTAGGGCTTTCTCATTGAGCGGGAAAGATTTTAAATTTTTTTGTAAGGCGGTTACTTTCCCTAATGTACTTTTATTGTATAAATATGTAAAATGATAAAATAGACAAGTGTAGATTGTGGATGTAGTGGTGTGATCGAGAAGAAGAAGAAAAGAGTTAGTGTGTCTGCATGTGTAGCATAGATTGAGCTTGAACTGGGTCTATTTTAGCAAAGGAAGTGCTATTTTCTCATATCATTTACGTGTTGATTCCTAATAGATTCATCAAGCTAAACCCCTTAACCGGGTAGATTATGAATTGTAAATCCTTTAATAGGGAGACTCTTTAATTAGGGTTTGAAATCATTTAACCAGGTTAATCCTAACAAGGTAAAGATCCTAACAAGGCTAGAGGTAAATCCATTGACCAGGTGACTCCTAACAAGGTCTTTCTCTTAACCGGGCATTATTGTAAGATTTTAACAGGGATAAGCTCTTAACCGACCATACTTCAGAAGAGTGCAAATTTTAGTGGGTGCCATCCCCACACATGGTTTTTCCCAGTTGGGTTTCCATGAGAAAAACTTTGGTTTTATTATGTTGCATGATTGTGGATGTTTATTCCTATGGCTTAATCTTTTCATGTAATGAATGTTTATTGATGCGAGTGGTTGAATGGTTAATGAAAACTTGGAATTGTTAGATTATTGATTCGTCCTCCCTCTCAGTAATCTTGGACCTGATAATACTAACACCATGCTCCCTTCTTAATTTTTAATCTTTTGAATTGATGGTAGATGTGACAATAAAGGATGAAAATGATTCAAATCTGAGCCAAATAACATTTACCCCACTAGGAAAAGAAACAATGTAAACAATGTATGCATGTTGTCTTTCCATCCCTTAAAGAAATATGAATGAATAAATTTTAGATTGTATGATGTCTCTAGAAGTTACTCAAGCTCCACCATACTAGCTCCACAAGGTGCCATAATCAAATTAAGAGTTGCGAGAATAAGTGATATAAAAACATATAACCTAGTAGAAACAAATGTAGAACAAGAACAAAGAATGGTGATGGATCCTCTAATTGATACTTAGGATCTCCAAGGAAATGTCAAATTGTGACAAATGAATAGATCGAAATATAGAAATAAGATATCTCATGACATTTGAAGAAAAATATGTAACTCCATATAAGATAACATTAAAGAGGAGATGAATGTCCTCAACAATGTCTTTTAAATTTGCAAGAAGAGACTAAAAAAATAAATTGGAAGATCTATCTTGAGTAATGATCCCTTAGATTTATGTTTGAAAGACTAGGTATATGATCTTGCTACATTGAGTCACTAGAATCTCCAACCAAAGAAACACTAAACTATAAGGAAGAAATAGATGAGATCTTGATAAATGTCTAATTATATTTTTCATTCTTAAATGATGTCTCCATACAAGATGCTTGAGTGAACAAATCTATTATCTTCAATTTGATCTTGGCAAAAATTATGGATAAGCCTACATTATTTTTTCATTCTAAGTCTTAGGTATACATTTTGAGGTTTCTCAAAATATCCTTGCATTGTCTTCAGCAATCAGTTGCAATCAAGTATAATTACAAGTCACTTGACATATCCTTTTTCATGCAATTATTCACTCAAGTCTCTTAGATCTTACTACATGATACTCTCTCTCTTCATTTGTCATTGGGTCTCTAAAAACCAATGAAAAATTTGTTGTTATATGGAGCCTAATCATACTTAGAGGTTAATTTTCCCCACTTTTATAGACACAATTTGCCCCCAAAATTATTTGATGGGGGTTTGGGGGTAGCGCCCCTTGCAGCGTCTAGGGTCAAACAAATTTTATGATTTTACAAAGGCGTTGCGTATTCATTTTTCTATTGGATGACATAGTCTAACAATATTTTGTAACCGACATAAGTCTTGATAAAATGACTTAGGATTAGGGTTTTTCATAAGAGAACTTGGTAGCATTTTGCACCAGTATTGAGTTGCAAGGGATTTCTGATTGTAATTAGTTGAAATTGTTGGATAATAATATTTGAATATCTATTTGGTAGATGTAGTCCAAGATTGGGTAAACCATGTTAAATTCTTTGTCTTCTTGTTTCATATCTGTGTGTGTTTTATTCCTCTGTTTTATTGGTTGAATTTGCATTTTAATTGTTATATATCTATCTTATAATCATAACAAAATCTTTCTTACTTGTCCCTTGCAATCAGGTCTCTAGGACCCGATTGCATTATGTCCATTATGTTTTCTTGTAGTTGGGTCTCTAAGGCCCAACTAGCCAACACACCGTGTATTTTGGGTTTTGAGGCTTGACTTGCCAACATGTCATGTATTTTGGGTTCTGAGACTCAAATTGTAAACATGTCATGTATTTCAGGTTTTGAGACCTTCCTTGAAAATCTAGTGTATTTTATGTCTTGAGACCCAAATTGAATAACACACCATATAATTGGGTCTTCAAGACCCGATGACAAGTCCTACTCAATACACAATTGAAGTAGGGTCTTTGAGACTCAACTACATATTAAATTGCATTGTCTACAAGTTTTAATCAAGTCACTAGGACCAGATTACATGTTGAACATATGCACAATTCGTAATCAAGTCTCTGGGACCCAATTACATGATGAGTTTTTGCACTTTCATGAGACATGAAATTCGGGTCTTGAGACCTAAATTGCAATTTGATCCACCTTAGTCAATTCTTGAAACTTCTCACTACATTTTTGAGGTTTTTCTTTGTCATCTCATAGTTAGTGTCTATTTCTCGTCCAACTATAGAAACCCTTTGAATCCATCGCTACAACTCCAATTTAGATGCTCTTTTCTACACATTTGGACTTGAAGACTCCAAGCACAGACCACCTTGAATCTCAACATGTAGACAATTTGGACGGAGGATGATGTTAATGAATTCGCGTCATCAAACACTTAATTTTTTTCATCATACATTATGTAATTTATTTTTGACACATTACATGTAAATTTGAAAGATGTAATCACATGTGATCACATTATAAGTCAAAATAGACTTGGAATGTAACATTGAATAAGCCAAAGCTAGTTGGTTCCCTCCCACATTTTTCTCATATCCCCTCACCTATATATATGAGGGAGCTTATCGTAAATAGGGGATCTTTGGGGGCAATGAAACAAAACTCAACTAGTTTGGGAAACACTCTAAAAACTTTAATTTTATAATTAAATCAAATTATAATCAATAAAAGAGGCAAGTTTCTTTCACTGTTTGTGTTGAAACAAGTTGTTATGTGACAACATTATTTGGATTTGATTATGACTATTGTAGTGTTAAATAAAAGTAATTTAAACCCAATCTTGTAGTCTTTGAGCTTCTTATCATGTTGAATCTAGTGTTGCACGCTCAAGCTAAGGAGTAACTTGTATTCTTTATGCTGCTTTATCTTCTATGTTTGTGCATTCAAGGTGTAGTGTACGTCTTTGAGATGCACATATATTCCATCTTGGTCCTTGAATCTTTATAAGAAGTCATGGGAAGTCTTTGATCTTTCATCATTTTTTTATTACTAAGCCTTCTAGATTGTATCTGAGATATCGTCGCAAGAAAGGATCATCCATTCTAAAGAAAGAGAATAGATGAAGGAAAGAACACCTATTTTGAAAGAAGAGAATATAGTGAAGATAACACCCTATTTATTAGCTTAGTATACATAATCATAGATCCTATTTAAGTGTTAGTGGTTTTTAGTAGAAATGAATAGGGGAGCCTTCCCTTACAAATAAGAGAGACCATGTCTCACACTGTGAGATTGAAAATACTATTTTGCAATGGGTTTCAAAACTATTGGTTGCAAAATATTCAACCAACAAAATCTTCCACTGTTGGAATGCAAGTACTTATCCTTGAGATGTTGACTTGTAGAGAAATAAAATAAATACTTTAAATTTTTGATAGGAGTCATGGAAGTTAAAATCGTAATGGAATCTCTACAAGAGAAGGTGCAGGAGTAGATAGGTGACTCCTCAACACTCTCAAGGATCCATGCTAGACAAAATAGATTCCATAAGAGGGGATGGAAATATATTTTACATTGATAATATACAGATTGATAATTGTTGAATATGAATACAAATGTACAAGAGCCCTTCCTTTTATAATTAATTTGAGAGGTAGGATTACACAAGATCTTGACTTGTGTCGTAATCCTATGCAATGTGACAACTACCCTTGATACAAATACTAAATGCATGATGCAAATATTAAATGCCTAAATGAATAAAAGTAAATAATAGAACATGGCCCAATTATAAGGAAATTTTAGAAATGACATGTAGGATATAAGGATAACTAACATGTTCCTAAAGATAAGGTAAAAAATTGTTGTGGAGAAAAATATAAAATTAATTGAAGTGGGAATTAAATAATATTAAAATGGGGGCGATGCCTATTTCATAGAAGGCAACGACAGTGTATATAGGCTAGGGTTTTTGCCAAGTTTGCATCTATTTTGGTTTGTGTGCAATGAAGTAAGGTGGATTGGGGGGTCGCTTGGTGGTTTTCAATGGGAAGGGGTTGCATGTGGCCTTTAGACTATTACTAAAATTTTTTGCAGGATTCTTTCACTGGGGTGGGATATTTTCAGAGGTCTAGGGTTTAGTTTTGTATTTGTGACATTTACTTGGGTGTTGTGTGTAGTGCCTAAGTTTTGGTCTGGGTTTGACAGTGTTTGTGTTGATTAATGGATGTGAGTTTTATTTCTTCTTTAGTCTATTATTTGCATGGAGTGTGGTGTTTCTTCAATTTTGATGATCATGGGGGATATAAATACCTCTATTGCTTCACCCTCTTTGCACACAGATGCAATGGAGCATACAAATATATCTTCAAATGATGGAGGGGTTCTAACCTCAAAGGTTTTATCCAAAATAAAGGGAGCGAACAACAATTGAGAAAGGATTCAAGATCATTTTGCTTTAGTGATTTAACTATAAATAGATTCAGAGGATGTTTCATATTAGACCAATCTTGGTCTTATTTGTAAATTTTTGAGACTTTTTCTCTCTTTGCTGGTCCTAGAGTCTTAAACGTGAGTTTGGAACCTTGAGGAGGATATGAAGATAATGTTGGCTATTAACAACTAATTTCTGGTTGTTTTCTCCTGTATGGTGGATAGAAACAAGGATTTTGAAGGCATCCTATATTTATTTAATCATGTAGGAATCTTCATCAAAACTTGGTATGTCAGATTCAATTTTGTAGAGTGGATTCCTACGAGGGTCCTTGTCTGGGTTTTTCTTCCAAGGATTTTTCTTGGGTTTTGGAGGAATGATATTCTCACTTGATTTCTCTTTTGTTTGGAAATCTATTGGTTCTTCTACTTAAACTCAAGATAGAAATGTAATTTCTTATGCTTATATTTGTGTTGAATTTGATATAAATAACCTATTGTAAGGTAGAAAATATGTTGTATAGATGTGGATTATGTTTTAGATTTGTAAATGTGAGACCCAAGTTGATTAACCCAAGAGGAAGGATCAATGCATAAATGAATCAATCATTTGGAAATAAGAATAAGGAAGGAAGATCTTAAGTACCCGTGTTTGATTGATTAATTTGAATTGTATTTTAAATTTAGATAGATTGAAAACCTTAATTGAATAGGAGAAATGAACTAACCTTGAAATATTCCAGATCAAAGAATGCTATTTTCTGAAGTCCGTGTTGAGTTTCTAGAAAATTCGAGACCAGATCTGGAATAGAAACACAGAGACAGACAAAAGCCATAAATCTTTTTCTATTCTGAGACAGTTCCTATTTTTACCCTCAAGTCAATGTCACCATTTGCCAGAATTTCTGATTGTGCCCTAGGTCACAATTGAACTAAAAAGTCTCAGACCAAAATTCTGCTTTCGAATCCCAGAAGTTTGTTGAAAAGGGTATCCGAATCTCCATCCTGATCTACTGTTCCAAACCTGTACCTGCAAGGAAAAGAGGTTTGTTTGTTGGGGGAGGGGTTTGCCTTAGTCAAACCCCAATTTAGGAATTAACCTTGAAATCAATAATTGAAATAAAGAATGCTTGCAAGTAGTAGAAGTAAATCTAATAATGAAGCTATGATATTCAAATAGATATGCAATTGTATTTTGAATGTAAACAAGTATGAAAGCTTGGAATCAATTAGAAACCATAAACCTACATGATTGTATGCTTGGAATCCACCTTGAAGGGAGATCACTCCACCATGATGGATAGATCTAGGGTTTAAATGATGAATCTTGAATGCCTGAACCAAATCCCTTCAAAGGCTTGAAAGCTTGGATCCTTGATCTTCAATGGAGAACTTGAATGCTTGAGAGGAAGACTTGAAAACTTTGAGAGCTTGAAAAAATGTAGAACAAATTGATACTTGAAATTTTTGCTTGATGACATCTTGCTTGATTTCACTTAGTTGATGGATCTTGTGGTTAAAATTAATGCTTAGAGAAAATGAGAGAGAAAAGCTTCCTTTTATATGAAACTAGGGCACAATCCTCTAGAGAGGCTGACATAGGAGAATTAAATTCCAATTAAACCCATTCCCCTAAAAGAGGACCTATATTAAATATAATTTAATATTTGCCGCTTCAAAACCCAAAACAGCCAACCCGGAAGTGGGAAATGAATTTTTGATGACCTCTTGCAGCCGATAGGCTTCCAGATTTGAAAGGGGGACCCAAGTCAAGGTCGAGGTCATCCTTGACCTAGGTCAAGATCAAGGTCGACCTTGACCCAGGGGGTCAGGACCCCTGGAAAACATGCCAGTTGGGATGGAAGGTGCTTGGAGAGGCCCAATTAGGGTCCTAAACATACAGAGGAGTAAGAGAGGATGAAAAAATGAAAGGAAAATGTGATGGTGGTAAAAAAAATCCCCTAAGGAGGGCTAAACATTTTTAACATGGAAGTGCTTCCATTTTAAGATGATACATTAAGCCCCCACTTTAGCGGAAGTATGGAAAGAATCTGGTGGATCACAATGAGGTAGAACATCACTAAGTCAAGGACACGAGCCCCCAGACCAAGGATTATAACTTAACATACATGCATAAAGATACAGAAGTAAAGAGCAGTCAATCATAGAAAACATATATGATTACATAAGACAAGAGCAACACTACATATAACATAGCTTCATGATCTAATCCTACTAACATGAAAGCAAAAGAGAGAAAAGAGAAAGTGATTACCTCACCCAGTAAGATGCCCACCTTACCATGAATCACCAAGGAGGGAGAGCCCAATAGGTTCACCCATAAACTGTGCTTTGTAATTGTAATGCATCTTCTGACGACTTTTAAAATATCCATAGATCCACCTTCTTGTATCACTATGGAAAGTATAAAATACGTGTCTTTCTGGATTTAGCAACTTATGTGCGTTACCTTCCAAGGATTTAGCATATTGTAAAATTTTAAAAATGCGTATCTCTTCAGGATTTAGCAACTTATGTGCATTACCTTCCGAGGATTTAGCAAAAAATAAAAATAAAAATGCGTGTCTCTTTCAGGATTTAACAACTTATGTGCGTTACCTTCCAAGGATTTAGCATGTTTGTAAAATGTAAATGTAAAATATAGTATAAGGGAGACCCTATATATGCCCCCCTCCTTATCATGACTACCCACTAGGTAGGATAAGGAAGAGAAAGAGGATACCTACTTCACAAGGTAAGGAGATATCCAGTTTAACAACAATATACACTATATCCTTAGCAAAGAGTATTGACCCTTACCTCTAAGAACATAGATAATTGTGAAATGGATATGTCGCATATGGAAAAAGGATCCTCAAAAAGGAGGAGATCTTATCATCAAGACCCCCACCATAGAGGAGTGCTTAGGATAAAATATCATCTTCTAAAGAAAAGAGGGACCCAAGATTTGATCATCTAGCCCCCTGTGATGAAGAGGAAGAGTAATCTCAGAATGGAGTCAAACTCTAACCCAAAGAAAAGGCAAGAGTTTATCAAGAGCATAGTTTTCAAAATAAAGAAGAGGTGATGACCTAGGACAATCACCTCCCATATAAGAGGGTATCCATATTAAAAATATATACATATTTATAAGGAAATAATGTTGTATGATAAACAAATGCCACTAAGCTAAGGAAAGTAGATCCTTAGATAGAGGAAGAAGGAAAATACCTTGCCCCCCAGGGATGAAAGCAAGGGATTTATCAAATTATATCAAGAGATTTCATAGCAAAGAGATATCTTTACAAGACAAATGTCCTAGAAAAGATATCATGAAAAATTTATAGGGATAGAATATAGAAAGAATAACCAATTAAACTCAAAACAAAATACATGCTAAGAGAAAAAATGGATCCTAGAAGACTGGAATACAATACCTCTTGCCCCCCAATTAAGAACAAGAGGATAAACATGATAGAACTTATAGAAGAATGACGGGAATGTTCTATGTAAAAATTATGAAGAAACTATAATACTGCACGAGAATGAGATATAATTCCCAAAGCAGCTCTTTCTCGAACATATAACTTAAAATGCACACAATCAACAAGTAAATGTTTATTACTATAATGAAAAGGACATCTGTATTTAGAGAGAGAATTTTTTGGAATAGGTTTGAAGATTTCTTTCTTAGAATTCATTAATTAAATATACACTTTCTTAGCGACATCTTGAGGAGTATTAGGGTGATCTAAAGAAGGCGTTGGAAGAAGAACACGAAGAGGAGGATGATGGTTAAGATCCACTACCTTGATTGGAGGAGGTGGGAAACCTATACCTTGCATATCTTGTTTAGGAGATGAATGAATAGGGTTTTTAATGCCTTGTTCATTGATACCAAGCCCTAAACCTTTATAGCCTTGTTTATCCACCATAGTATATCCGGTAGTATACCTATCTTGCAAAGCTTTGATAGGAGGAGATTGATTATGGTGCTCATGAGAAAATGTTGTATATGGTGGAATGATAGGATAATAAGAGGTTTCCTTGTTTTTCCCTTTAACATCATCATGGATTGGATAGGGAGGTGAAGGTAAATGAAAGAATTATCGAACATCATTATCATGAATCCTAGCTTGAGCCCCATCATAAATGTGGGAAGAACTAGGGATTGAAGATGGAGAAATAGAAATAGGAATATTTGGAATTGGATTAGGATTGATAGGATGAGGATTAGGAAGACTAGGAACTAGATTAGGCATGATAGGAGTAGGAAGATTAGGAGGTGGGGTATTATATACCCAATTCTTCACATAATCCAAAAGAGTAATAAGTCCACTGCATAAATCCTTGATGAAAGTTTTGAAAGTAGGAAGACTAGTATTAGTTAATCTCAAAATAGCATAAGCTAGTGAAATATGAAGATTAACAAACATAATGAAATAGATGATACTTTCATAAACATCATAATTACTATAGAGAGATGCTAAAGAAGCATAATGAGAAAAATAGCCATACCCCAAAGCATCTTAAAGATCTTCATAGTGAATGAAATGCGAGAAGTGTTTTTATATTTTTATGATTATGTAGATTTTTTTTTGTATTTTGAAATGCAAGAGCATAAAATAAAACTAGTTTAATATGCAGGATCTAGTCTCTAAGAAAAAGAGGTAAAACATCTAACACCAAAAAGAAAGAGTTGTCTATCGTGGGTTCACCAAAATGTAAGGTAGAAAATATGTTGTATAGATGTGGATTATGTTTGAGATTTGTAAATGTGAGACCCAAGTTGATTAACCCAAGAGGAAGGATCAATGCATAAATGAATCAATCATTTGGAAATAAGAATAAGGAAGGAAGATCTTAAGTACCCGTGTTTGATTGATTAATTT
>MU225534.1:506293-525316 GCA_018584345.1 Thuja plicata
AATAATGAATAGACATGTCCCATGAAGGGACATGTCTCTCCTAGCCTCATTCCTAATAGAAATGAAAGAGAGATTGTTGCATTTGGAAAACACATACAAAATAGAGTGCTATTACATTTGCAGCTATCCTAAAACTTAACAATTAGCACTACACCTTGGGACATGTGGAGAAAATCTAATGATCTTTTTGGCACCATTAACTAGTTTCGATAACTTCAGATTGAGGCAATGTAGTCCTCTTTGGCACATGATTATTTTCCATCTATTGAGGATTTATAGATGAAATTCAAATCACTGCGATCATTTTTATAGGTTTGTGGTAAGAACAAAACCGACACTAAGCGTATATACTTGATACTCTCTAAGTTTTGAGTTTAATTTGATATACATTCTTCTACATTCTACTCCACCATGGATGCTTTGGGTCCATGATTTTCCATGCCTACCTTTGAGGTATTCTGTGATTGGTTGACACATGAGAAATCCAAGCTCACACAGTTGGATGCTCTTCCACAATCACAGAGCCAAGAATTGGTAGCTCAGACATCTCAAGGGAAGTAGGAGCAGAAACATAAGTTATAGACCACAGAGCCTAGGAAGGATTCTAGTTCTCAACAGCCTTTTGGTCCACCTTCTCCTAAGGGGGAAAAAATTAAATATAGAAAGATCTAAGTGTGCTTATTGTAAAAATCCCAATCACGATGAGTCTCATTGCAAAGAGAAGAAGATATATGGATATAAAAAATAGGTTTCAGATTTGACATCTCTTCTTATGAAGAGAAACATTGATATCCCTTCTTCTTATACTTCTCATAGGCATTCTTCTTCATCATCATTCTATACAGATGGACAAGACAAAAGAAACGGTCTTGCATTATGTGCAACCGCTGGTTCACACTCTTCTAGATGACTACTAGATTTAGGTGCTTCACACCATATGGCATCTTCTTAGTATTTATTCATCTTTTGAGACTTCTCCTACCCCACACAATTTGATGGGGAACAACATTGTTATGACTGTATGTGGGAAAGGTTATATTGACATTGATGAGGGTGCATTCAATGATATACTATGTGTTCCATATTTTTCCTTTAACCTTCCCTCTATCTATCAGATTACTCATAGTGAGATAGGGAAGAAATTTGAGCTCACACGAGATTCAATGCATATTAGAGATAGTGGGATAGACAATATTATTGCAACATGGAAAATAGATCATTCTTCCTACTTGTACTCTTTCTCCCATTTTGGTCCGCTATCTCCATTGTCAGAGAATCACTCTTTTTCTTCATGAGAGCCTGTTGAGGTGAAGTCAGGTTACTTGAAATTTTTTTAGTTCCGAGGTCAGTTAATGAGAGGGGGAGGATCAGTAATCTATCAAATAATCCAACTTTTCCACTTCTTTAACTTAAATCAACATTCACAAGATTGACATTAATCACAACAAATGAAAATCATAATCATGAAAGTCCATCCATAAAATTGACATGCATATTTATCTCGTGGAAACCCAAATAGGGAGAAAACTACAGTGGGGATTAGTACCCACTAAATGATGTACTCTTCTGAAGTATGCCCTGCGAGGAGCTTAACCCTATTAGAAGTTACAACAACATTTTTAGGTGCTACCCGGTTCAAGGAATTACCTTAGGCTTGTTAGGACCTTTACCCTATTAAGTGTACCCATGTTAGAGGACTTTAAACACTTGACAAAGTGTCACCTTGTTAGAAGATTTACAACAAAGATTTGTTAAGATCTACCACATTAAGGGATTTAACCTGTTGTAACTATTAGGGAACAACATAAAGAATTATATGTAGAACAACACTACCTCTACTTGATCAGATCCACTAAATCACACAATCTCTTCTCAACACACATAACTCTTCCTTGGCTTGATTGGAACTCACACTTTTCACCTTACTTCTTCAACACACGTTCAACACTCTTAACCTTCAAATTCATCCATTATATACTAAAATTTTAAGTCCACTACCTTAATCAAACCCTAAACTAGAATTTTAAGTATCCCACTTAGATCCAACGCACCACATAAAATTTAATCTACAAAACATTTTTCCAAAACCTGTTAGTAATAACTGATTGGGTGGTGAATCAGTGGCCTCAAAAATTAATCCTTAAGTCAACCCTTAAAACTTATAACCACAAATTATGTCTCTAGTTATCTTCTGTCCTACAAGATGAATTCCTTGAATTACTTATATCAATTTTCTACTTGTCGGATTGCTTTGTAAATCTCTCTTCTGTATGATTACCGATAAGCAGTCAACTATTTATCGAAACACACTAAATATGCAGAGTATACCAATAAATTCAGAATTGCGTATGTGAAATATAAAATAGTAAAGTAATGAAACATAAACACATAACACATGGATTTTTAACATGGAAACCCTGTTAGGAGAAAAACCACTGGGATCAGTACCCCAAATTTTCACTCTTCTGAAGTGAGCCCTGTTAAGAGCCAACCCTGTTAAAGGTTACAAAAACACTGTTAGGTGTGACCTTTTTAGAGGATTTAAAAGATAGTTTGTCACCTAGTATTTGGCATCTAATGCTACCATCCTTGATCAAACACTCACTTGGCCTGTCAATAGGTATCACGCATATCCAATGCTACTTTCACGATCAAACTTTTTGATACTCCTTGGGATGTATCTCAATTGTAAAAGAATTTTAAGTCCTGATCGGTTAAGAGACATGACCCTTCAATGGTTAAACTGAAACACTAATGATCTATTCATACATAAAACTTAGTTATAGATTTTTAGATCTATTGTAAGTGCATTACCTCTCTGATCAATATAATAAATTCTATACCTTTGCTCGACATTGTTCTGCTTTGTGATGTTGTCTCACTGTTCGTCGATGTCTGTATAATCTAGCTCTTTCCTTATCTTTTTGATCAAGACTGAATGAAGACTTTCTTCTCTTCAAATTTTGTTTAGCATCTTTCCTCTTCTCTCTTTCACCCCACACACCCATTCGTAATGAATTGGGTTTGTCTCTTTATAGATATGATTTACCTTTTCTTGGCTTTCTTGATTCTTGGCGTGATCCACAATTCTTTTCAATTAGATTTAAAGAAAAATCCAGTTTTATCTCAAGGAGATCTTCTTGCCAACTGGAAAAATCAGCTTTAAATCAATTACTTATCTCCGGCTTTATCTGGATGATTTAAAACAATGATAAGTATCAGTTTAAGTCTATCTTTAGCTTCTTGACAGCCAAGCATTTTGTTATTTTTTGAACTCTCTGTTCTATCGGTCAACACTCTAGTTAGTCATCGGTGATAACTGACTATTCCATCAGTGTGACTTCAGTTGTCATCGAGATCTCCGTCCTTGTCTTTTCTGTTGGGCAACACTGTAATTCTGTCTATCGGGTTACTCTGTGTTTTTCTCATCGGGCAACACTATGATTGTGCTCGTCGGTAATGTTGTGCATTAGCTCGTCAGGTAATACTATGACTTTGCTCTTTTACTATGACGGTCGACATGCACTCCATCGATGTATACACTCACTTAGTGAATACCTGACTTATATGCATTACTGATAGCATAGCCTTTGATTCATTGGTTCTTTGAAGTCCTTGGCAGTATTTCTATGACCATACAGATTATATTAAGTTGACATCAATGACAATATATACATTAACTAATTTAATGCCTTGCATGATCATCAAATTAATATCTTCAAACATTCAATCAGTTACATGTCATCAAAACCACGTCAGACAATACAATGATTTACATAGAATGTTGTGTCAAGGAGTCAAACACATTTTGAACAAACACAAGCTTCCTCTAGAATCTTGTCTACACACTAGCATCGAGCAATGTGATGTCAGATCATCACCTCCAATTATGAAAGATACATCACCACCTCGTGACTAACTCAATCGATTCCACCAAAACCTTAACACCGATCACCGATGAAAGATTTATCACCTATCACTCAAGAACACAAATACAATAACCTGCTAACAACTCTGTCTCTCCTTACCAGTCACCTATCTTGCACACTAGTCACTCAAATTAGTTACAGTTGCAACTCTAGCATATGAATACTGTTGATGACCATATCCCATGTTCGCACCACAAGATACAACATAGATTTGACAAGACATTCAAATCATCTTTCATCTGTCATTAACTATTCTAGGAGTTGTACTGTTATGCTTTAACTTATCACAACTTTCTCATAAGATCACTGCAGTGGTAGAAATCATGTATTAGACATCCAGAGACACACCTAAGTCTCCCATAAAGATAACAACCACTGAAAACATTAATGACAACATAATATATGATCATCTTGTAATCAAATCTAATCATGACATCTCCAAAACTCACTTACCATCTCTACATCAGATATGCCAACAATCCCCCCTTTGGAATTTATGAAAAAACTCACTTCCTATTGATGGTAATACTATCTCCAAAATGATTCAATGAGCATAAAATGTTTCCACTTTTTTCTTTCACTTGTTCTATAGTTACACATTCTCCCCTTTATATTCATACATTCTTCCCCTTTGACAAGAATTCCAAAGGCATCAAACACACCTGATATCTTCTCTACTGAACATGAATACCCAAAGAACATGACTACATAGACTTCTCCCCCCAAGGAGTAGCCCCACAAAATCAATCCTAACATAAAGATATTCAATGAATGCACATGGATTGATACAACTACATCTTTTGATTCAACTCAGATAGGGGAATGACCCCAAACCTACCTATTAGATACTCAAATGTATCCTTAGGAAATGGTTTAGTGAAAATATCAGCAACCCACTCCTTAGTTGGCATATAATCCAACCTCACTTCCTTTTCCTATATTTGTTCTCTAAGAAACTGAAACTTGATAGCTATATGCTTAGTCTTAGAGTGCATCACCGAGTTCTTTTAAATGTTAATAAAACTTTTATTGTCACAATAGATAACCACCGGTTCAATTACCTTCTCTTGAATTCCTCCTAGGATCTTCTTAATCCATACTACTTGTGTACAATAAATTGTAGCAGCAACATACTCAGCTTCAGCTATTGATTGTGATATACAATTTTGCTTCTTGCTTGTCCAAGATACAAGCCTTTCACCAAGAAAGAATGCACATCCACTTGTTCTCTTCTGATCATCAACATTACATGCCTAATTAGCATCAATAAACACATTTAAAGAGAAATCACCTTTATGTCCATACTAGAGACAATATTCTTCAATCCCCTTAAGATATTTGAAGATTCTCTTTACTGCAACCAAATGAGATTCCTTAGGATTAGAAGAAAATATTGCCACTAATCCAACTGTGTGTGCTATGTATGGTCTACTATGCACTACATATTGTATCTTACCAATGATGGACCTATAAAGTGTCTCATCCACCTCTTTAGAATCATCTTCCTTTGAAAGTTTGCAACTAGTTACCATAGGGGTACCAACTGGTTTTGAGTCATCTAGCCCAAAAGTCTTCAGTATTTCCCTTACATATTTGGAGTGGCATATATAGATACCATATTTCATCTATTGAATCTACAATCCAATGAAGAATTTAATCTCACCGATCATAGACATCTTGAATTATTTCCTCATCTCATCTGCAAATGATGTGCTCATCTCTTCATTGCCACAAAAAATGATATCATCTACAAATATCTCGACAATCAAAAACCTGCCATCTTTCTAAATCTTCAAATACACATTACTGTTATCACTTGTCTTGATGAAACCAATTTGAATCAGATATTAATACAAACATTCATACCATTCCCTATGTGCTTGTTTCAATCCATGCAATGCTTTCTGTAATTTTTATACCATGTTCTTACCTTCTGAATTAGAAAATCCTTCAGGTTGTTCAATATACACTTCTTCTTCCAAAACACCTCTTCCAAAACACCATTAAGAAAAGATGACTTAACATCAATTCGATATACCTTGAATCATTTGCAAGAAGCATATGAAATAAATATCCTTACACCTTCAAGTCTAGCCACATGTACAAATGTTTCACCATGGTCAAGGTCTTTCTCTTGTGCATATCCTTTGCACACCAAACTTTCCTTGATCCTTACCACTTCACCTGTCTCATTTATCTTGTTTCTTAAAATCCACTTCATACTAATCACATTTTTGTTTGTCGGTCTGGGCACTAATGTCCTAGTATTGTTCTTCTCAATCTGCTCCAATTCTTCTTCCATATCTTTCACCCAATCTTAATATTTCAATGCATCTTTCATTTATTTTGATTCAAATTCAAATAAAAAAGTACATTCTCTTGTCTTCCTTCTTGTTAACACACCATCATTTCTGTCACCAATAATTTGATCAGGGGAATGATTCAACTTTACATACTTTGGCAATGCCGGTTCAATTCCAGGAGCATCTTCTACCGTTGGTACTAGTTCCTCGTCATTGACTTGTCTATCCTAATTTTTAGCATCTCACTCCACCGATTGCACATAAACAAACCCTAGATAGTCTTCATGTTCCTTCTTGCTGGATTTATCTTTTTTCTCAAAAAATTCATCTATTCTTACATTGGCACTTTTCACTATCTTATTTGTTCTCTTGTTCAAGCACTTGTAGGATTTTCTCTTTGAGGAGTATCCTAAGAATAGGATCCCCTCATCACTTCTTGGGTCAAACTTTCTTGTATTTTCATTTCTCTTTATGTAGCATCTACTCCCAAATTTTTTGAAATAACTTACACATGGTGGTCAACCATACCACATATCATAGGGAGTTTTGTTTGTACCTTTATTCAACTGTACTATGTTCAATGTTTAAACAAAGGTGCTCACCGCTTCTCTCCAAAATGTCTGTGAAAAAACCTTCTGAATCATTAATGTCCTAGCATAATCATTAATAGACCCATTTCTTCTTTTAGCAATAGCATTCTGTTGAGGTGTTCTAGGAGCTAACATCTATCTTCGTATTCCCCGTTCTTCAAAATATGTAGTAAATTCATGTGAAGTAAACTCACCACCTCTGTTAGATTTAAGACATTTTTGGGTCTTACTAGTCTCCTTCTCCACTCTGTCTTTGTAGATCTTAAATATGTGTAAAGCTTCAGATTTGTCTCTTAAAAATATAACCCATGTCATTGTAGAATAATCATCAAAAAGAAACATGAAATATCTATCACCATAGTAACTTTGAGTTCTCATTGGACCACACAGATTGGTATGAACCATATCTAAAATACTTTCAGAAGAATAATTTTTACTAATGAAACTTGAACTAGTTAACTTCCCAAGCTTAAATTCTTTACACACTACAGTCTATGGTTTCACTAGGTTAGGAAAACCTCTCACTATCTTCGTCTTACTAACTTTGATGAGGTTATAAAAATTTACATGACAAAACCTCTTATGCCATAACCAACAATCTTCTACCTTAGAAATCAGACAACTTTTAATAGTAGAATTCAGAAGTAACAAGTTACCTTTAGTTTGTTCACCGGTAGCAATAAAATCTCCCGATTTCCTAATAATCCTACAACTACCTCCATTGAAATCCAATCTATACCCTCTGTTATTCAACTGAGAAAAACTTAAAAAATTATATCTCAGACCATCAACTGAGTAAACAGAATCACAAATAGTTTTATCATTCAAAGTAATATATCCTTTACCTTTTACCATACAGGGAGCATCATTCCTTAATCTCACCGAGCCTCCATCACATTCTTCCATATTGAAGAATTTTATTCTATCACCGGTTATATGGTGAGTGTACCCATTGTCAATAATCCAGTTACCACTGTGATTCATGTTAGAAACTAAAGCTTTCTCACCTTCTTCTGAGGGTTCTTCCTTTACTACAACAAACACAATTTCTTCTTCATCTCTTCCATCAGATTCCTCATCGGTAACACCTTCCTCAGCTAGATAGCATACTTTCTTGTTTTTATCCTTGAATCTTCTTGGCTTCTCCTTCCTGTCATTATCAGGGCATCTAGAAGAAATATGTCCAATTTTGTTTACATGAAAATCACTTCAAAGGTAACTTACCCTTATATTTAGCTTTCCCTCTAGGAAAACTTCTAGCAAATAAAGCTTCCGATTCCTCTTCTCTTTCTCCAGACAACATAGATTCATAATCATTAAAGTAACATGTTGAAGAACTGTTAGATATCTCCTTTACTTTCCTAGATGGTGCAAGAGTCAATGATGACTTGAAAGCAACTTCAACTTTAGGCATACTATTATCATAATTTCTTAACTCAAATGCGGTTAATTTCCCTATTAATGCATCAAGAGTAACAGTAAAATTTCCTAGATATCTGAGCTCTTGTATAGATGAAACCCTAATAGCATACTAAGGAAATAAATTTATAAACATTTTTCTTACCACATCCTCCTGAGGAAGATTACCACCAGCACCTCAGATAGCAACAACAACTTCTTTGATTCTCTGACTGTATTGATCAATGTTCTCATTTTCTTGCATTCTCATATCATCATAACTTCCTCTCAAATTGTCAACCTTTTCCTTCCGCACATGTGGATCTCCACCATAGACAATTTTCAACTTTTCCCACATCTCATTAGCAATATCCAAGTCTTTGATATCAACATACTCTGCATTTGAAAGAGTACTAGCAATAGCTTCTATAGTAGCATTATGTTCTAACCTTACCTTCAATTGATTTGCAGTGAGGGTTCCTGAAGGGACAATATACTTATTAACCACATGATCCCAATATTGATTACCCATACCTTTAAGATAGAGATTCATCTGATTGTACCAAACTGAGTAGTTTTCTCTTGTGAATTTAGGACCTTTCTTTCTCACCATCTTTAGATCTTTATCTCAAGTTGTTAAACTTCAACACAATAAAGGACAAAAGCTCTAATACTAATTGTTAGTCCTGAGGTCATATTACTGAGAAGAGGGGGGAGAAATAGTAATCTATCAAATAATCCAACTTTTCCACTTCTTAAACTTAAATCAACATTCACAAGATTAACCTTAATCACAACAAATGAAAATCATAATCATACAAGTCCATCCACAAAATTGACACACATATTTATCTCATGGAAACCCAAATAGGGAGAAAACCACGGTGTGGATTAGTACCCACTAAATGATGTACTCTTCTAAAGTATTCCATGTGAGGAGCTTAACCCTGTTAGAACTTACAACAATATTGCTAGGTGCTACCCAGTTCAGGGATTTACCTTAGGCCTATTAGGACCTTTACCTTGTCAAGAGTAGCCTTGTTAGAGGAATTTAAACACTTGACAAAGTGTCACCTTGTTAGAGGATTTACAACAAATATGGGTCTACCCTTTTAAGGTATTTAACATGCTGCAACTGTTAGGGAAAAAGAGAAAGAATGATATGTAGAACAACACTATCTCTGCTTGATTAGATCCACTAAAGCACACAATATCTTCTCAACACACATAACTCTTCCCTGGATTGATCACAATTCACACTTTTCACCACACTTCTTCAACACATGATTAACACCCTTAACCTTTAACTTCATCCATTATATACTAAACTTTTAAGTCCACTGCCTTAATCAAACCCTAAATTAGAATTTCAAGTATCTCACTCAGATCCAATGCACCACATAAAAAAATTAAATGTACAAAACATTTTTCCAAGACCGCATCGACCAATGCAACGATTTACATAGAATATTGTGTCAAGGAGTCAAACACATTTTGACCAAACACAAGCTTCCTCTAGAACCTTCTCTACACACTAGCATCGAGCAATGCGATGCTAGATCATCTCCTCCAATCATGAAGACACGTCACCAGCTCGTGACTAACTCAATCAATTCCACCAAAACCTTAACACCAATCACCGATCAAAGATTTATCACATATCACTCAAGAATACAAATACTGTAACATGTTAACAACTCTATCTCTATTCATCTGTCACCTAACCTGCACACTGGTCACTCAAATTAGTTGTGATTGTAACTGAAGCATATGAATACTGTTGACCACCATATCCCATGACTGAACCACAAGATACAACATATATTTGACAAGACATTCAAATCATCTATCACACGTCATTAAATGTTCTAGTAGTTGCACTGTTATACTTCAACTGATCATAGATTTCTCATAAGATCACTTCAGCAGTAGTGATCATGCATTAGACATCCAGAGGCACACCTAATTCTCTAATAAAGATAACAACCACTAAAACTCACCACAATCCTTCATTCATCACAATTATGCTTGGAAACACACTAAGAACACAAAGTCAATAATTAATATCAATGACAACATAATATATGTTCATCCTGTAATGAAATCTAATCACAAAATCTCAAAAAATCACTTACCATCTCTGCATCAGATATGCCAACAAACTTATGTGTTTTTTCTGAGACCAGTGTTGTGACTTCTACACCTCCACCTCCTATTGAGTTTGCATCTATTTAGAAGGATTCCTCTTCAGCTTTTCCTAACATTGTAGCTCCATGGATCAAGCCATCTAGTGCATTTTTTGAGGACATATCAGAGGAAATTTATCTCTTCTCAGATGATAAATTCAACACATCTATTATCCCACCTTCATTGGATATTTCATTACATGATTCTCATGCATTCTCCTTTGAGCCTCAGCTAGGCCTTCCAGTTTCACCTCACATTTAGTGGTTTCCTCTTCTTTGTCTATTGTATTTTTTTCTTCTGCATTGGAGCCACATTAATCTAATCATCGACATAGGTGTTCTATCATTTTACGGGGGTTTTGGAGTCTTAATCCTCTCTCATGGGTTTTTTTTTACTTATGGTCTTGAGAGACTCTTGAGACATTACATTTGTCCCTTTTTCCATCTCTTTTTGGAGAGGAGTTCTTTCCCACTTGGTTTTCTCCTTTTCTCCGCTTTACAAAGATTTGGTTGTGATTGGGCACCTTATCATGCCTTATTATCGGGACCCAAGTTTTCTTTTCTTTCATGTAGTTACATTCACACACTTATCCTTTTAGCTACTCCCTAAGTTTATCTTAAGGGGGGGCTTAGAGTAAAAATGTTATTTAACTTAATTAATTTAATCATATTGATTAATTAATTAAGTCACCTTTTTAATTTTTTCACTTAAGGAAAATTTAGGAAGCTTTAGTTTGCATTTAATAAATTCTTTTTATTTTAAGCATGCATGCATTTAATAAATATTTTATTTTATGCATACATACTTTAGGGTTTGCTTTAGGTGTTTTGATCTCCTTTATTAAGGATTGATCTCATTGTAATAACTCATTCAGATTAATTCAATTCTTAATTATTCCTTTGTGCCAATTGTTTATGCACTTTCTCCTTTGAGGATTTTCTATTTTACGTGACAAGTTATTTCCATGCAGGTGATTATTGGGCTTGTGGGAATTCACCATTCTTAAATTCTAATAGTGACAACTACCCTTGACAAAAATATTAAATCCATGACGTAAATACTAAACACCTAAATGAATAAAATTAAATAGTGAAACACGGCCCCATTATAATAAACTTCTAGAAGTGACACCTAGGATATAAGGATAACTGATTGTTAGTAATAACTAAGAGGGGGGAGGGGGTGAGTTAGTGGCCTCAAAAATATTCCAATTAATCAACCCAAAAAATTAGTACCACAATATTAAGCCTCTAGTTATCTTCAGTCCTACAAGATGTATGCCTTCAAATATACTTATTAAATAACTACTTCTCAGAGTGCATTGTTAAAACTTATTATGTATGTTTACCAAATAACAGTCTTTCAATTTACCGAATGATAGTAAATAGCTTAGTGTATCCTGATCAATCCATATAAGTTATGTGAAATGAAAAACACTAATGTAATGACTTATAAACACATTGACACATGGATTTTTAACGTAGAAATCTTGTTAAGGTAAAAACCACTTGGGACCCGTAACCCAAAATTTTCACTCTTCTAAAGTGAGCTCGGTGAAGAGCCAACCTTGTCAAAGGTTACAAACACACTGTTACGTGTGACCTTGTTAGAGGATTTAAAATATTAGTTTGTCACTTGATATCGAGCATCTCTATGCTACCTTCTATGACCAAACCCAGTGTAGTTTGTCAAATGGTATCTAGCATCTCATGCTATTTTCATGATCAAACTTTTTGATACTCCTTGGGATGTATCTCAATATAGAAAGGATCTTTAAACCCTGCTTGGTTAAGAGAATTTTTGAATCAATGGTTAAATTGAAACAATACGATCTGTTCACATATACAACTTCATACTTGTAGATTTTCAGATCTATTGTAAGCTCATTTTACCTTTCTAATCAATGTATCTTTTCAATACCTTTGCTCCACTTTTGTTTCTGCTCAGTGATCCTATGATCTATTGCTCGGTGTCCATAGAAATCTTTAGCTCTTTCCTCAACTTGATTGATTAGGACTGTATGAAGTTGTTCTTCATCAATTTCTCTTCAGCATCCTCTTTTTCATTCACTCCCCTTAATTCGTAATGAATTAAGTTGTTTCTTTATAGACATGATATCACTATTTCATGGTTCTTGATTTTCTTGATCTTGGCGTGATCCGTAATCTTAGCCAATCTGATTTAAAGCATAACTCCTATTTTTTCTCATAGAAATATTCTTGCCAACTGGAAAAAACAACTTTAAATCCTCTACTTATCTCTGGCTTTATCTTGTTGATGAAAATAATGATAACAACCAGTTAAGTCTATATTTAGCTCTGCCAGCTAGATATTTTATCATTTTTGAACTCCAGTTAACTTCGGTGTTTTAACTCTTTCATAGCTTCGGTCAACACTTCAATTCTCCTCGGGCTTCTCCGTCGGGGTTGTCTATCCATCGGGGTTGTCTGTCCTTCGGGCTTCACTACAAAGTTCTTCTCATTGGTTAACATTGTAATTTTGGTCGTCGGTAATGCTTGTGATTCTACTCTTTGGTAATGCTTGTCGGTTTCTTTGCTCGGGCATCACTGTGACTTGAATTTTTGTGATCTCTGTCCGTCAGGTTCCACTAGTTGTTGATGTTTGAAGTCGCTTAGTGAATGCTTGTCTTTTACGCATATTGAAAGCATAATCTTTATCTATCTGATTATCTAAAGTCTTTGACACTTTGATTATAACCAATTAGATTATATCAAGTTGACGTCAATGAAAGTACAATCCATTAATTGATTTAATGTCTTGCATTATCTTTCTACATTTCAGTGATCAACTTAACATCTTCAAACATTCAATCAGTTACATGTCATCAATCTCTCTCTTTAGCATTTATGGCAACACACTACATTATCACACTATATTATTATTAATACAATATGAAATATAACAATTTCACCAATCTCTGCTATTGTAACTATTACAAATGTTTGGCTCTCGGTAAGCTCAAATAGCTTAGATTTGTTTCTTGCAGAGTGGATTTCTTCAATATTTAATCCCTTCACTAGATAGATGTAATATCTTTGGTCTCTGTTATGATATGCGCTTTGCCTTGACTATTCCTCTTCTTGATAATCTCTTTTTCCTTTGACAACAATTTATGCCTTTGTATGAACTCTCTCCCTTTGTTACTTCTCTCCCTTAGATGGATATTTCATATGTAATCAATCTCTCCCTTTGAATATTTATTAACTCTTCATTTTGATTCTTAGGAACTTCTCTTCATGGATACTGATATAATCTCTTTTTGATAATGAGATAATCTCTCCCTTATAATAATGAGAATCTCTCTCCTTTATGATAATGAGATCATCTCTCCCTTTGAAAACAATGCTAAACAATTCTTCTATATCATCTTCCATCCCTTTATATAATATATTCCTTGAATTTCCCTATCCATCAGTAACACATTGTCTCTAGTGTTCGGTTCAGTTATGTACCTTAGTTGTTGTTCATCTTAGTGCTTGCATCAACATGAATGATCTTCTTATTTGTGTGTGGGTTGATGTAGCCTCCTAGTCAGTTTACTGATCGATAGACAAGGGGTGTACCCCTAGTCTCTATCTCAAATACTCAAATGTATCTTTTGGTAATGGCTTGGTGAATATATCAGCTAATTGTTCCTTTGATTGAACATATTCCAGTATCACCTCCTTTGTTTGCACTTGTTCTCTTAGATAGTGATACTTGATAGAAATATGCTTAGTCTTAGCATGCATGGTTGGATTCTTTGATATATTAATTGCACTGGTATTATTACAATAGATAATCACTGGTTCAAGAATCTTCATATTCATACCTTCCAGCAACTATTTGATCCATGCAATATTGTAGTAATTTGCAACAACAGCCACATATTCTTCTTCTGCAGTAGACTGAGAGATGCATCCTTGCTTCTTACTGATCCATGTGACAAGTGTGTCACCCATGAAGAATGCTCCTCTAGTTGTGCTCTTTTGGTCATCAATGTTTCTAGCCCAATCAACATCTATATAGAATTGTAGCTCAAATTTTCCTTCTCTTTCATAACATAAGCCATAGTCCTTGGTGTTCTTTAGATATCTCAGAATTCTCTTGACAACAGTCATATGTGATTCTTTGGGATTAGCAAAGAATCTTGCAACTATTCCAATTGCATGTGCTATATCTAGTCTGGTATGGACAACATACATTAGTTTGCCAGTCATTGATCTATACAAGGTCTGGTCTACCTCATTTGATTTGTCTTATTTTGTTAGCTTACATCTAGTAGCCATAGGTGTTCTGACTGGTTTTGAATCTTCCATCTTGAATATCTTCAACACTTCCTTGATGTATTTGGACTGAGTGATATATATGCCTGTATCTTTTTGAAGAATCTATAGACCAAGAAAGAATTTGATCTCCCCAAACATAGACATTTAAAATTCTTTGCTCATTTTATTAGCAAAGGATTTGCATAACATTTCATTTCCCTCAAAAATGATATCATCAACAAATATTTTAGCAATCATAATATTACCATCGGTATCTTCTTTTAAGTATAGATTGTTATTTTCACTTGTTCTTAAAAAATCAATGCTAATGAGATATGAGTGAATTATTTCATACCAGGCTCTCAGTGCTTGTTTCAATTCATACAAGGCTTTATGTAGTCTACATATCATGTTCCTCTTGTCTGGATCAACAAACCCTTCTGGTTGTTCAATGTATACCTCTTCTTCTAGTATTCCAGTTAGGAATGCATATTTGACATCCATCTGGTATACATTGAATCCTTTGAATGCAACATAAGCAAGTAAGATTCTAACTCCTTCTAGTCTAGCAACAGGTGCGAAGGTTTCACCATAATCAATACCTTCTTCTTGTGCATACCCCTTGCATACTAATCTTGATTTGTTTCTTGTGACTTCTCCATTCTCATTTAGCTTGTTTCTAAATATCCATTTGGTACTAATGACATTCTTGTCATTTGGTCTCGGTACTAGTGTCTATGTATTTCTCTTCTCTATCTGTTCTATTTCTTAATTCATAGAACTTACTCATTCTTCATTTTCAAGTGCATTGTTAACAGATTTAGGCTCAAAATCACAAAGTAAACATCTAGTGTTTAGTGACTTACTTCTTGTTCTCATTCCAGCCTTTTTGTCTCTTATGATTTGATTCTATGGATGATGTTTTCTGACATACTTGGCAAGTTTTGGTTCATCTCTTTGTTCATCATTCTAATCATCATCTTGACCTTCATTCTGATCTCTATCGCTCAGAACATCATCCTCAGGATTTTCCTAATTTTTGGTAATTGCAGCCTGATGCTCGGGTGCAATGTTCTGTTGCTCAGGAGTGATACACCATTGCTCAGATAGAGTGTCATATTCTTCAATATAAACAAAACTGTTGTATTCCTCTGTCCCTTTTTCTACTTTCCTTGTCATTCTTTTATGCAAATTCATCTATCTTTACATTTTCACTTTCAATGATCTTGTTAGATGACTTGTTAAGACATTTATAAGCCTTGATTTTGGTGGAATACCCTAGAAAGATACCTTCATCACTTTTGGAGTCAAGATTTCCATTTCTATCATCCTTCAAAATATAACATTGACTACCAAAGATTCTGAAGTAACTTACATTGGGTATTTAACCATACCAAAGCTCATAGGGTGTCTTCTTTGTGTCCTTCAATTGTACTCTATTTAATGTGTAGACAACAATACTGATAGCTTTCCTCCATAAAGTTTGAGTGATGCTTTTCTCAATCATCAATGTCCTTGCATAGTCAACAATTGATTTGTTTCTCCTCTCAGCAATTCCATTTTGTTGTGGTGTTCTTGGTGCAGAAACCTGTCTTTTAATTCCATGCTCATTGCAATAGTTACTAAATTCATCTAAAATAAATTCCCCTCCTCTATCCGACCTTAAGCATTTCAACTTCTTATCACTTTGTTTTTCTACCATAGCCTTATACCATTTAAACGTCTTGAATGCTTCTGATTTATCTTTTAAGAACATAACTGTCATCATTCTAGAATAATCATCAAAAAAGAGAATAAAATACCTATCTCCATAGTAACTCTTTGTCCTCATGGGTCCACATAGATTAGTATGGACTAATTATAGAATTGCATTAGATGCATGGGTTTTACTCTTGAAACTAGACTTTGTCATCTTACCTTTTTGACAGTTCTTTCACATGAGATGCTCGGGCTTAGTCATGCTTGGTAAGCCTCTGACTTTTATTTTATTTCTTATCTTTATCATGTTGTCAAAGTTCAAATGACACAATATTTTGTGCCACAATCATATGTCTTTGTTTCTAATCATTAAACAAGTGTTAATGTCATCAAGATAGAAAAGGTTACCTTTTGTCTACTCACCAGTTCTGATCAACCTTCCTGATTCATTGAAGATCTTTGCCTTCTTATTCTCAAATGCCACTCTGTGACATGTATTATTTAGCTGTGAAACACTTAACAGATTATAATTTAGTCCTTTTACCCAGTAAGAATTTTTGCATTTGATCAGGTTATTCAACATTATGGTTTATTTACCTTCAACTAGACAAGGTGTGTCATTACCCATTCTTACTGAACCACCGTTATAGTATTCAAAAGTTTCAAAAAAATTCTTATCACCAATCATGTGGTGAGTGCAGCCACTATCTATGATCTAGACATCATTCTTACTAACCTTAGATATGAGTGCAGTTTCTACATACCTTTCTTATTCTTTGTCTGAGTCATCCTTCATGGCTGTAAATACCATCTCAATTTCTTCTTCAGATTCGGTGTCAGTATCATCAACTCTACTCTTGGGAAGGTAACAAGCTTTCTTCCCTTTGTCCTTGTAGTCTCAGGTATCTCTTTTGTCAGATTGTTGGTTGCTTCGGTAACCTATGTTATCACTTCTATCAAACTTCTTTTCATATGTTTTGTCATTACTTTTCTCATCTTTTCTTTTGTTTGGACATCTTACACCAAAGTGTCCAACCTCTTTACAACTAAAACATACAAGTGATAATTTACCTTTGTATCTACCTTTGCCTCTCTACAGTCTTCTTTCCATTTGTGCTTCAATCTCATCAAGTCCTTGATCTTCATTATCACTTTCACTATCATTTCTAATAGCATGTCTATGACTTGACTTACTTATTTTCAAAGAAGATTTGAATGCATATTCTATAGATGGTAAGACACTATTATCAAAGTTATTCATCTCAAATGAAATTAGTCTACCAATCAGACTGTCTAGAGTAACTGTATTATTTGCAACTGCTCTCATTTCTTGAATAGCAGAAACTCTAATAGAATATACATGCAGTAAGGTTTTTAAAATTTTACTTACCATTGTTTCCTCTTCAAGTACACCTCCAACTCCTTAGATAGAATTGCCTACCTCTTTGATTCTGTAGCTATACTGAGTGATATATTCTCCTTCTTTCATCCTTAGGTCATCAAACCTCCCTCTTAGGTTTTCTGCCTTGGCTCTTAGTACATTAGCATCTCCTCCATGTACCAGCTTCAACTTATCCCACATTTTCTTTGTAGAGGTGCGGGTTTTGACATCTTCAAACTCAACATCAGAGAGTGATGAGGCAAGTTCTATAATCATGCAATTATGCTCATGTTTTTCTCTCAATTTCTCAAGAGTGTGAGGTCCTGTAGGCAACACATATTCAGTATCAAGGTGTTGAGTAACATCATTACCAATACCTGATAGGTGAAGTCTTATTCTACTTTGCCCATGATGCAAATTTGTCTTTATTCAACTTGGGCACATCTCGTTTGTTCATCTTGTGATCTTTTGTTTGAGCTTGTGTGCTAAAAATGTGTCACACTTCTATGAATCATTCCATTCAAGGTTTCCAAGAATGAGGCCTCAAATATCGACTCATAGCTTCCTAGTCATGGAGTGCAAAGGTGTGTGATGAAGGCCCTCAAATTGACCTAGTTGTGCCTATTCAAGTACACCATGAAATGAGAGATTCAATGCATGAAAATGAAATCTATTCTATATGATAACAATGCAATAAAGAAAATTAGTCTAAATGATAACAATGCAAGATTATTCTATGAAAGGAGATATGCAAGCTTAATCTATGGAAGAAAATATGAATTTAATCTAATATGAGTCTAATCTACATGAATAGCCATGGATGCAATAAGAAGAAGACAAGGAGAGAGAAGTTGCAATATCTAAATTTGAGTGCTCAAATTCTCCTCCAAAATTGCTCTCCAAACCTACAGCATAAAAATACCTAAAAATTCTATATGAGAATGAGGAGAGGTTTCCTTATAAAGAAAAGTGAACGGTTGAGATTAAGAAGCAAAAATAAATGAGCAATGGTGGAGATTAAATATTGGTCGATCCATGTGCTCATTAAAGCAAAAATCCCACCACTTAGAAAGATGCGAAGAAAAAGGGGTTTTTATTTGATTTTTTATTTAATTTATTTCCTTTTTCATCAAATAAAGTGTTTTAAGTGGGGATTTTTATTTATTTAATTAAAAGAGGGGTTTTCTTTTAATTAAATAAATTAGAAGAATTTTATTTAATTAAATGAGAGGAATTTAATTTAATTAAATAAGATAAATTTTATTTAAT
>MU225534.1:528687-539527 GCA_018584345.1 Thuja plicata
AAGTTTCTTCCAAAAGACTTGGGACTTTTGGAGGAAGAAAAAGAATATGACTGGTTTAGATGGGTGGATGGATGAAAAGGATTCAAGGGTATGCATCTATGTTGATCTTGAGGAAAGATAGGAGATGTAGGGACGTAAGGACCCAAGATGGATGAAAAATTAGGAGGGTTAGGAGGGGAAAGTGAAGGGACATAAGGACCCACGATGGAAGGAAAATGTGAAGCCCTAAGTATTGGTGGAGGAGGTCCAAGGATGGGTGTGGAAGATGCAAAAGGATAATCAATAAGTTCATCGGCATGTATATGACAACTAAGGACATAAACATCTTTAGATTGAGTATTAGGATTTTCAATAGGATCGTGAACATCTTGAATAGGAGCACCTTCTTTGATAGGATTGTTCAAAGCTTGAAAAGACTTAGGAAGAGTAGAAAGTGGAAGCGAACATGGAGTGGTAGAACAAGAAGATGGAAGACTTTGATCTTTACAAGGATCTTTGGATAGCATAATCACATTATTTTCCTCTTCATTTTCAATAGGCTTAATATTGGAAGTAACAAAACTATTTTTAATAACCTTAATGGAAGTATCATCTTTGGAAAGCGTAAGTGGGGTAAGGTTATTTTGATTGTCAATAAGCTCAACGGTGTAAGTAGTGACTTGATCTTGCTTAAAAGAAGACTTAAGACATGGTGGAATGAATGAGAAAAGACGTGCTAGATCAAAAGAACCATGAAATGGATAAGAGACATCATGAAAATGATTGGATGACATGGAGGTTTCTTGATCTTGATCTTTCTTTATGTTCTTTTCTTTATCATTTTTAGAGTCCTCTTGACAAGGAGGCACTTCTAAGGACAAGAAAGTATGAACTGGAATTGTATGGGAGACTTGAAAAGAGATGGGGAAGGATTAGCTAAAGTAGGCATTATAGCATATGAAGGCTTAGGCTCTTTAGGTTTAGTATTATTGAAAGTATTTTTAGCCAAGTGAAGGTTAGATTGAGTATCTTTAAGAGGTAGCCCTTGATGATAACTATAGGGAATGACATGAAAATCATTAGGCCCTTTGTTGGATGAAGGATTTGTGGAAGATTGGGCAACTTTAGGAGATGTATGAGTATATGAAGAAGTAGAGGATGGAAGGGAGTCATCACAAAAAAAATGTTCATCATTAAGATGATCTTGCTTGAGAGTGCAATCTTTATTTTCAGCATGAGAATCCTTAGAGGAGAAACTCTTATGATATTTCTGTTTAAAATCAGCGTGGTGAAGTTTCTCTTCCTTAGTATCATCCAGATATTGTTCACAAAATTCATCAAAGTCTTTTTCAAAATTAGATTCATATGGATCACCATCACAATCTATCCAATGCAACATCCCCTTACCAGTATAAATGAGCACACGACGAGGAGTTTTCTTAGGAATAGGAGTATCATAGGTATCACTGCATTGTCCATCATCATAGTCATCATATTCATCATAGTCATCATAGATGGGCGTGTCACTCTTTGTGGAAGAGGTATCACAAGGATTGTCACATTGATCATTATGGTATGTCTTGAAAGGAGAAGTAAGACTCTTGGGAGAAGTAGAAGAAGTACGAGATCATGGACAAGAGGAAGATGAAGACTTAGATGATGCGGACAGATGAGAAGACTTAGAAGATGAAAGATGTTTGGAAGAAAGAAGTTGTGACAAGATCATATGTATGATCCTAGCAAAGGCATGTGATTCCATCGCTTTCTTTTCTATTTTTTTTCTAAATTTATCATCCATGCAATTTTTGGAGGAACACTGCTCTTCGAATTGAGAAATGAGTTCCAGATCATCTATTTTCAAGAGAGGTTCTACAACAAGATAGTTGAAATTCATGGTTCTGGAAGAGGAGGAATCAATCATGGGAGTGACAGAAGAGATGAATAGGAGGTAGGCTAGATAATAAGAGGAAAAGAAACAAGAATACGTGAAGAGCTTAGGAAGAAGAGGAAGAAGCATGAAGGAAGAAGATAAATGATGGAAATGGCAGACTAGAAAGACATGGGAGATGTGGAGAAAGAAGAACAAGAGTCATTTTGTGCAACTTGACACCATTTATGTTCATTTTGATGTTGAGAAACATGTCATAGCACTTTTGGGGAGATCTATTGAAGTTTTTATCACTCGGGAACTCAGATATGTTCATTTTAATTGACCAACTAGATGCATTAACATATTTTTATCATGAATCAGGCATGCAGAACAACAATCAGGGAGTTCAAGCAAACATTTGTCTTCAAAAAATGAGCAAGGGACAAAGAAACCTTGCACATGAAAAAATAACAGTGACATAGTATTCTACTCCATAAAGATTCTACTTGTGTATGTTCTCAAAATGTTTTGTAATCACGCACATAGTCCTAGAGAATAAAAAGTTGGTTGCACTATGGTTCTTAGTAATGGTTTGACTCTACAACTTTTGCAATCTCAAGTGGGTGAAATCCAATCTCGATGCATCGAGGTTTTGACATAGTCTAAGAATTTAATTAATCAGGAGTTGCTGAGGAGATCAGACAACCCACAAGAAACTACACCCGTGGAGATTTCTTCCACAAGGACATTTATATAGCGGTTGTTGTTACCATGGCGAAAATGGCTATTACCGTTTGAGGTTCCATCCATGTGGTTTACCCAATAAAGGGAGTGTCCATTAAGGTTAACCCTCTCTAACAAGGAAGACTCACAATATGAACCACATGGGGACCTGGTTCAGATTCAAGGGTTCCAAGTTTCTGATTCTCCCAAAAGAGAAAAGAGCATAATCCTCTAGCCTCTTCATCTCACCCAAACATAGAAAATAGATTAATTGACCCACTAATTTGAAATTACCTCATCCAAGGTTCGTATATCAACAACAATGACCACCAATCTCAAGAGAGAAAGTACTAATCAAAGTTCAAGACTAAACCAAGTTTGAAGTAATGACAAATCCTTCCCTACCTACAAGGGGATCTATCGTCAAGAAGAGCTTCACATGTAAGACAAGAGAATGAAGCCCACTCTCTCAAGATCACATAAATAGTGTTCATAGGGCCTAATTACTATGTGAAACATATATGCAAGAAAGCAAATCTAGGTTCATTTTTTAGAGCACCAATTGGAAATGTGATCTATGAAAGAAAGAAACACTCAAGCTAAACATATGAGAGATTTATTTTTATTTCTAAAATATAAATGTTATAGAGATGCAAAAAATACCTCAAGTCCAAAGCAAGGCGCTTAGTAGATTTTACGTTATTGTTTCTTTTGTTGAGTTTTTTTGTGAAAGTAAGCCACGAACTCTCTAACAAGCAAGACAAGCAAACAAGATATGCAATGTATATTCAACTTATGCAAACCCTAGGGTTAGATCTAAAAATAAATTGTTAGGAGCAATAATAACCAACAAATAATCCAAATGAAAACTCACATCATGTATTGAACCATGTGAAAAATAAGTGCAAGCTAATCATTAAATGCCCTTTTTTTAATTTTGATTTTTGACCTAGTCAATAAGATTGGACCTATATGACATGAATTCGGATCTCAAACCCTAAATGCAGAAAAGAGACCCCTATTAAAAAATAGAGATATTTCCAAAAATGTCAAAATTTTAAAAAGATCTTTTCATTTGTGTCCTAGGAAGCCATTTTTCCAAAATCAACTAGTTTTCATAAATCTACCAAATGAGCTATGATATTGCATCCAAATTTAAAACACAAAGAATGGACCCCTGTAGAATTTAAAGACCTTTATGAAAATGTAAACATTTCTGAAACATATGTTGATTTGCACCAAAAATTAAGGTTTTATGAAAAATAAAGAAAAAATTATAAGAAATTTAAAATACCTCAGAAAATTCTAAATTTTTTATTGCAGCTTCTCTGATATGTCATTAACCTGTAAAAATAAATTCAGACCAAAACTCCAATCCGTTTAGGAGATATGATCAAATCTTTGAAAATATAGGGTTTTCATCTCCAAGCAAATCTGCACAAGGGGGTTAGCTCCAAAAATAATAAAAACTAGCATGTAAAGGTGGGTTGCCCCACGGTGGGCGCAAAAAATGTGTGCTAAAAATATGTCACACTTCTATGAATCATTCCATTCAAGGTTGCTCAAGAATGAGGCCTCAAATATTGACTCATAGCTCCCTAGTCATGGAGTGCAAAGGTGTGTGGTGAAGGCCCTCAGATTGACCTAGTTGTGCCTATGCAAGTACACCATGAAATGAGAGATTCAATGAATGAAAATGAAATCTATTCTATATGATAACAATGCAATAAAGGAAATTAGTCTAAATGATAACAATGCAAGATTATTCTATGAAAGGAGATATGCAAGCTTAATCTATGGAAGAAAATATGAATTTAATATAATATGAATCTAATTTACATGAATAGCCATGGATGCAAGAAGAAGACAAGAAAAGAGAAGTTGCAATATCCAAACTTGAGTGCTCAAATTCTCCTCCAAAATTGCTCTCCAAACCTTCAACATAACAATACCTAAAAATTCTATATGAGAATGAGAAGGAGAGGTTTCCTTATAAAGAAAAGTGAACGGTTTAGATTAAGAGGCAAAAAGAAATGAGCAATAGTGGAGATTAAATCTTGGTTGATCCATGTGCTCATTAAAGAAAAAAGCCCACCACTTAGAAAGATGTGAAGAAAAAGAGATTTTTATTTAATTTTTTTCTTTTTTCATCAAATAAAGTGCTTTAAGTGGGGATTTTTATTTATTTAATTAAAAGAGGGGTTTTCTTTTAATTAAATAAATTAGAAAAAAATTATTTAATTAAATGGGAGGAATTTAATTTAATTAAATAAGATGAATTTTATTTAATTAAAAGGGAGATTAAATCTTTCAATTAAATAAAAATGATCAAACCTTAGGAAATATTGAATAATTGAATTAATTAAAATTTGATCAAGGAAATTGATTTGAATTAAAAATGTTGCAAAGCATTGATTCAGGAATTTGATAAATTGATAAGTGGAGGCCCATAGTCCAGGCGACCATTTTAGGGTGCATACAGAGCTGTTAAACTCCCTTTCTAAGCACATAAGATCTGATACTAATTGTTAGTAATAAATAAGAGGGGGGGTGAATCAGTAGCCTCAAAAATATTCTAATTAATCAACCCAAAAACTTAGTACCACAATATTAAGCCTCTAGTTATCTTCAGTACTACAAGATGTATGCCTTCAAATATACTTATTAAATAACTACTGCTCGGAGTGCATTGTTAAACCTTATTCTGTATGTTTGTCGAATAGAAGTCTTTCAATTTACTGAATGATAGTAAATAGATTAGTGTATACCGATCAATCCAGATTAGTTATGTGAAATGCAAAACACTAAAGTAATGAGTCATAAACACATTGACACATGAATTTTTAACATGGAAACCCTGTTAAGGGAAAAACCACATGGGATCGGTAACCCAAAATTTTCATTCTTTTGAAGTGAGCTCAGTGAAGAGCCAACCATGTTAAAGGCTACAAACACATTGTTAGGTGTGACCTTGTTAGAGGATTTAAAATATTAGTTTGTCACTTGATATTGGGCTTCTCTATGCTACCTTCTATGACCAAACCTAGTATAGTTTGTCAAATGGTATCTGGCATCTCATGCTATCTTCATAATCAAAATTTTTGATACTACTTAAGATGTATCTCAATATAGAAAGGATCTTTAAATCCTGCTCAATTAAGAGACTTTCTGAATCAACAGTTAAACTAAAACAATATGATATGTTCACATATACAACTTTATACTTGCATATTTTTAGATCTATTGTAAGCTCATTTTACCTTTCTGACCAATGTATATTTTCAATACGTTTGCTCCACTTTTGTTTTTGCTCGGTGATGCTATGATCTGTTGCTCGGTGTTCGTAAAAATCTTTAGCTCTTTCTTCAGCTTGATTGATCAGGGCTGTATGAAGTTGTTCTTCATCAGTTTCTCTTCAACATCCTCTTTTTCATTCACTCCCCTTAATTCGTAATGAATTAAGTTGTCTCTTTATAGACACGATATCACCGTTTCATGGTTCTTGATTTTTTGGATCTTGGCGTGATCCGCAATCTTAGCCAATTTGATTTAAAGCATAACTTCTATTTTATCTCGTAGAAATCTTCTTTCCAACTGGACAAAACAACTTTAAATCCTTTACTTATCTTTGGCTTTATCTTGTCAATGAAAACAATGATAACAACCAGTTAAGTCTATGTTTAGCTCTGCCAGCTAGATATTTTATTATTTCTGAACTCCAGTTAACTTCAGTGTTTTAACTCTTTCATAGCTTCAGTCAACACTTCAGGTCTGCTCGAGATTCTCCGTCGGGGTTGTCTGTTCGTCGGGGTTGTCTGTCCTTCGGGATTCACTGCAAAGTTTTCTCATCGGTTAACACTATAATTCTGGCCATCGATAATGCTTGTGATTCTGCTCTTCGGTAATGCTCGTCGGTTTCTTTTCTCAGGCATCACTGTGACTTGACTTTTGGTGATCTTTGTCTGTCGAGTTCCACTAGTCATCGGTGTTTGAAGTCACTTAGTGAATCCTTGTTTTTTATGCATTACTGAAAGCATAATCTTTCTCTATCTATTCTCTGAAGTCTTTGAGACTTTGATTATAACTGATTATATTATATCAAGTTGACATCAATGTCAATTAAATCCATTAACTTATTTAATTTCTTGCATTATCTTTCTGCATTTCGACGATCAACTTAACATCTTCAAACATTCAATCAGTTACATTTGATCACTAACATGATCCTAGGTAAACTTGACATGTGAATAGGTTCCTATAAATAACTAAATAGGAAATAACATGATTCACACTAACATCCTCCCTTAAATGCAACATTGGGATTGAAATAATTATGAAATGATGCAATATGGATAGAAATTTTTTATCCATGTTAGGTGCCAACATACAAACGCTCTCTTACAAATGAAGAAAATGAGAAAACCAAGTGGGACAAAAATCCTCTGTAAAAGAGAGAAAATGCAAATCATGTACAAGTGATAAAATAAGTGATTAATGGAGGCCCCAACATTAATATCCCTCAAGAACTACATCCATCATGAATATACTATTGATAAACCACCCCTAAGAGGGAAAGAGACTCTGCATCCCCCCATAATGAATAATTTCCTACAAAAATAGAAAGTGTATGAAGACATGATCCAATACTTAAAACCAACTTTTCTCCCAAGTAAAAATGTGTGGTAGCTTTCCATTTAGGAAATGGTGAAAATGATGTCTTTGAACAATACCCATGTGTCTGCTTGTCAATTAAAGATGATGACACTACAATCCAATCAGGTATAGGTGACAAATTGGAACTGTACATAAACTTATGTAGAACAAGCTCCAAAGATGAATATGACAACCACATATATCACCAAATAGGAGAGATAATCCCTCAAATGTGTATGTCTTAAAAAAACAACAACAATGAAAATGTTTCCTCCAACCAAATATGAAAGATAACAAATGTATCCTTGAACAAGAACTAAAAGATAATGAAATAGATCCATCATAATTTTAATCAATATCCCTTCCATACGAAGGATCAATAAGAGAGACATCACTTCCCATTATGAGATAACCTTCTGCAAAGAAGTATTGGAAGCACTTTGTGGAGAAATCTCTAAAAACCTCAATCTAAACAATCAAATGAATAGATACATCCGTGCAGAAAAATTGGAAGCTCTTGATGTGGGAGTCTCATAGGAATCATAATAAGAAATTAGAATAAGTTTGACTACAAAGGAACAACTTAAAAAATCTCAATCTAGCACAATCCTAAAATCTAGGAAGCACCCATTAATTTACTAATGATTTGGAATTGAAATGAAGTGCAAAGATAAAAATAATTCCTTCCCAAGTGATAGTATGTCCAAGTAATGCTTCAAGGTATCCATCGAGAAAAATATGGAATAAATTGTACGTGTGGTTGGAAACAAAAAAAAATCCATGGATGGTTTTAAAAAGCTTCTCAATACCTTCCAATGTTGTTTAAATCACCAAAATCAGACAATTTGTAAAAGTTATGAGCTTGAGAGCCAAAAATGAAGATAAAACTTTGAAGGATAAAAAATACTATCAAATAGAAAAATATAGAAAAATGACATGCACCACTATGACAAAACTAATTTTTCACTAGTATCTGATTTCAAAAAAATTGACTTCATATGCACAAGTTATGCTAGTTAGAAAAAGGGCCTAATTTGGGCTATATAGGGTGAAATGAGTGGCCAAACTTAGGCACCTAGGTGAATAGAATCTTAGTTTTCATATGAGGAGTCATTGCAAATAAAGGTTTAAAGAAGGTCTCACTTGTTGGAAGTGGCAATACTAAGAAGAGTAGAAATGGGGTGGCAGCTAGAGCGTGCCACCCCAACTCACGATAAGTCTTGGCCGTTGTAAAATGAGATTGTGCAGGTGTGTAGAAGGTCCTAACTAAAAAACATATGCAACGAAGAAACTTTAATAAAATATTTTATTTCAAAATGTTGATCAGAAATCATACTATGATGTAGACTCCATATGTAGATAACATGATATTTATAGAGTCATACCCAATTATAGAAGAAATACTTGTGCTAGTGGTGGAGAAATGCTTCTCTTGAGAGAGATCTCAAGTTCAAATCCCACTAGGGGGTAGGGTATGTACGCCTCATTTGTAGCAAAATTAGGTGCCTCTTGTAAGGAGCACGAGGTAGTCTCATATTGTTGTCACCATATGTAAACCCAAAAACACATGGCTTTTATCCTGGACTATACAAAGAACCTTTCCTTTCCTTACCTAATCATATAGGTTCTTGTGTAGTAATGGCATAAATAGGGGAATAGACCTCACAATACATTGTACACATAGTAAAATGATGAAACACGCCACTATATGGCCTTGTATGGACCATACAAATTGTACGAAACCCTATAATGACAATATTGGGAAATATTTTATTTAAGCCCCATGTGATTGTGATGAAAAATGATGAATTGATAATCATTTTCATGCTTTTCAGGCCTTTTGGATGCACTAGACAAGTCAAATATGCTTTGCAATTTCAAATACCTCTCAGATCAACAACTTTCCCTATTTCAAACCCTCATAATATTGACATATACGTTGAAATTTGACAAAATAAAAGACAATCCTGACCTTCTTTGACACCTTGTATTTAACCATGATGTCAATCAGACCTCAATATGCACCAAAAAAGATCTTTAAGACATATGATTACTCTCCAATACAAGAATACATTTTTAGCTCTGGTGCTTTGACACCATATAGGAAGATAAGTGACTCCTCGATACTCTTAAGGGTCCTTGCTTGATGAAATAACTTCCACAAGAGAGTATGACAAGATAAATTGCATCAATAATACATAGATTGATAGTGGTTAAATATGAATATAAATGTACAAGAGGACTTTCTTATATGGGTAAGGTGAGAAGTGAGATTACATAAGATTTTGACATATGCGTTAATCCTATGCAATGAGACAACTACCCTTGACACAAATATTAAATGCATGATGCAAACATTAAATAAATTTTAGAAATGACATCTAGGATATAAGGATAAATAAATTTTAGAATGACATCTAGGATATAAGGATAACTAACATGATTTTGATTAAACTTAAGATGTGAATAGGTTCCAACTACTATTTGGATAGTAATTAGGTCCATTTTTTATAACAAAAGGAGCATCATATGAATTCTCTATGTCATATTGAAGTTCAAGCTCCTACTATTTATAAAAAACCACAACTATTTTATGGTCATTTGGTCAAAAAAATCAGGAGGTACACAACAATATACAACACGACCTAGGAATGGAGATTCAATTGATTCTTCAACCATTTGATTCTAGTCCAAAAGGTCACAAGGGTACTCAATGTGAGTAGTAGTCATTTAAGTTTTAATATTGAGAGGACACAAATTCAATCCCAACATGTATTCAACCTTTTCTCTTATGTAAAACTTTCCACCAAGAAGATGTCGTCCAAGTATGCATAATAAAAAGAGGAAGCATGGTCAAATGTACTATGTATGCATGGATACATCACTTTCCTTTTCATGAATTGCACATCTAGGAAGGAAGATGTCTCGCTAGGTTCAAGAGGAGACTCAAACACTAAGTGGGACAGTGATCCTTCTCTAAAATATGCAATTGATGAAAGGAGAATGATAAGATAGAGCAATGTAAATGATTAAATAGGAAAGTCACTGGAAAAATTGGTAAAAATAGACTATAACAGACAGACAATGAGAAAAAATTTACAGAAACAGAAACCAGGAGTCACATTTGACCTGGTCTGAAATATGATCTCAGAATGGAAGGAATATAATAGAAATGGTGACATGTTCCTGGGACATGACAACAATGTCGACATGTTCCTAATGTTTTTGCCTAAATTTTTTACAGATCATATGTCTATCCTCGATCTGCCTAGATCTGATCTGATGGCTTTGTAACTTGTTCCCGCACACAAAAAAATGGGGAAAAAAGTTGGTTAAAGGGGTTTGCCATGGTGAAACCCCTATTTAGGAATCAACCTTAGAAATGAAATTAAATTGAATAAACGACTTTAAATAAAAAGGTATATAATAGATTCACCTTTCATAAACCCTCATGGACAGATGTAGAAATTTCTCATATCCATGGAGATGCTTGAATGTTCTTGAGATCGAAAGAGTTGACCTTGGAATGAGATGCAGAATCAAGGATACCCTCACACACACACACACACACACACACACACACACACACACACACACACACACACACACACACAC
>MU225534.1:539540-564942 GCA_018584345.1 Thuja plicata
TATATATATATATATATATATATATATATGAATGCCACTTCTAGATTTTGAATGTAGATATTTTTTATGTAACACTTACAAAGAAGAAGGAAGAAGGTGGATGGAAGGATGAATCTCCTTTCTTGATTGAGAATTCCTCTACTTGGCCATCATGGGAGATAAACTTTCATCAATTGGAGAAGATTTCCTTTTTCTTGGATGATCTTGAAGAATTGGAGACTAAGAGATCTTGATCTTGGGTACTTCCCTTCAAATCTTGAATCCAATTGCTTTTGCTTGATTCAAAATGTGATAGATTGATAACCAAATGATTGATTATGGTTGTGATATAAAAAATGAGGAGCAATAGGGGGGTTTTATACTAACTCCATCATTTGAATATTCAAATTTGATCCAGGGCGACCACGAAAGAAAATTCTCCAAGAAAACCTCAGCATCGAGCCCTAGGAAAAATTTGGGACCCAAAACCCAGGGACACATTTCCATTTGAGATATGTCCCATGAGAAATGGGCTCAAATTTAATTTGGAGATTAGGGAGGGTGAAAAGGTGTGGAAAATGAAGAATCAACTTGTCAAGATTAAACATAATGGACATTCGGACCTGGAAATCACCAAAGTGGGTATAATAGGTCCTAATAAAGCATCCAATCATGGGTGATATCCTTTTAGGATAGTACATCAATCCCACACTTTAACGGGAGTATGAGACAAACTCATGCTCACATTAAAGTTGATCAATGCATAAGAACAATCTTATCAAGGTCTGTTGAACATGTCAAATAACTAAGAGGGGGGGGGGGTGAATCAATTATTCATGAACACTTTCTTAAACTTACACTGAACTAGTAAGTACTTAAACCAATCATAAACTTATAACATATATAAACATGAAAGCACAAAACCATCAACACAATGAACACCATAATTTACGTGCAAACTAAAACTGGGAAAACCATGGAAAAGCTAATTCTCATAAAATGAAAATTGATTAAGGTAATTTTTACAAGGGCTCGATGTTGTTTGGCCCACTGTCGGTTGAGCCAAATACCCATAAATAAGAAAGGCTAACTACCAATACAAATAGGCTCATTTATGAAACAAATGGGCCCACTTCCAGAATATAAGAAATGAAAGTAAAATATACCACTATGGTCACTATCACTGATACTCTACAATACAAAAATGATATAATAGTTCACTGCCGATTGTATTATCTCTCATATACACCAAAACACATACCTTCCCTTGTTAAATTCACATTCACTTCACATACTACTCGCATACAAGCACATCACAACAAATGAATTCATCACTCTCTTATGCTATCTCATGCCAAACACAAGGTTGGCCTAAACCGATTTGAGATAAGTCACATCAAAGCATTCTCACAGTGGTAAAGAATGAAATGTGGACAACCTCATTCACTATAAAATTCCTCATACATATCAGCATGTTACACCATCTCCAAGACCTTCGGTACTAACAAGTAGGATCTACACATTATAATTCAAATGCATAAACCGCAGCACACCGAACACAACCAAGATAGGACCAAACCCAAACAAACGCTCCATAATATATTATATACTGGATAGAACCAACACTGACATAGATAAGTGAAAATATTTAAAGAAAATCATTCGGTGCACTCTTCTATCGATACACCAAAATAACCAAACCATATTTGAACCTCTCATATGTATCAGATAAGTTGACATCAATGAAAAAAATTAATGATAACAACAATAATAACATCAACTTCACATTCTAACAATCTCCCCATTTTTCATTGATTGAAACATTCAACAATAAAAAAGCAAAGAACTCGCTATCAAAATATATCAGCATTAAAGTTTTTGGTTCTTCTTCACTCTTCTCCCATTGTTCTTCTCCCCCTTTGAAAAAAGATGACAATAGGCCAAACTCCCCCTTAAACATTTACTCTACTCACTTGAGAGGAATTTGCGAAAACTTGATCCATAAAATAAGAAGTATGCAATGCATTGGACCAATGCACACACCGGTTCACTTACTGAGCACTAGAAAGGGGTAGAACACCCAAATTGCCCCTAATATACTCAAAAGTATCCTTGCACAATGATTTTTTAAAGATATCTACAATCTACTCCTTTGTAGACACAAACTCAAGCTTGACTTCCTTTCCAATACCTTCTCTCTCAAGAAATGATACCTGGTAGATATATATTTTGTCTTGGAATGTTGCACTGGATTCTTTGAAATATTTATAGCATTGGTAATATCAACATGATTTTAATCGCCTAATCAAAAGTTATCCCTATATCTATCAAAGTTTTTTTTCATCCATAATACCTGAGTACAAGATGAGGATGTTACAGTGTATTTTGATTCAGAAGTTGATAATGTTACAAAATACCACTTCTTGCTTGACCAAGAAACCAACTGGGAGCCAAGAAAATAAGCTCCACACTATTACTCCATCGGTTATCCAATATCCAACCCAATGTGCATCAATATAAGCTCTCAATGTGAAATCCAAACCTTTTGGATACCATAAGCCAAACTCTTTTGCACCCTTCAAATATTTGGAAGTCCTCTTTACCACCATAACATGTGACTCTTTCGATTATTGCTGAAATCTGGTTGCCAAACATACTACATACATAATATCTGGTCTGGTAGCAGGCAAATATAATGGGAAGTATGTACTGAGAGGGGAGGGGTGAATTAGTAGCTCTAAAAATTTTGTATCCCTTTTATCAATTAACCTTTGTAATCAATTGTATACCCATTCAATCTGATTTAAACTATCTTGATATGAGTTATATTAAATCATAACATTAACATACATGTGAAAATTCATAGAAACATTCATGAAAGTAAATTGACACATAACACAAGATATGAAATTGCAGAAAACTCCTGTGAGGAAGTAAAAATTGTGGTTGGGATGACACCCACAAAATCTTCACTATCTGCAGATTGGAAGGGGTCGGTTAAGGCTTACAATTTTGATCACTTCTGATGATCTACCCTGTTAGGAGTATTGGTGGAGACCTGTTAAAGTCTACTCTGTTAAGAGCTTTAGCAACACTATTGAGTGTGCACTCGGTTAAGAGATTTATCGTTGGACTGTTAAATCCACCTTCCTTGGAAGGATTTTTACACTTTAATCCACTTGTTAGAATGATAGAAAATTATAAATTGACATGGTAAATGCAATCTCCTATTGTTGATACAGATCCAATTTAAGCTTACGTGAAAAATATTATCACCTAATTGTGATTGATTAATACCTTTGATTATCGGTATGCTCTGTTCTTGGTTCTTGCTAACCAAATTCACCTTTTTCTGTTCCTATTCTTGAAACTCTCAATCTGATCCATTGATGTGCTCGTCTAATTCATTCATGTTCTCCTCTCTCTTCACATCATCTATTCATTCATAATAATGAATGATTGCATCATCTATTTATAGATGGATTGACTTCATTGAGTTTTGATAAAAACAATGTTAACTCTAAGATCAGGTTTACAACTTATACCTAGATCTCCTAGTCTATGTGTTTTAAATCAGCTCGACTGATTAAAGCACTTACATTCATGTATCTTGTCCCTAAAGAAATAGATTTAAAATAGTTAAATATCCTATAAATAGAATACACTTGCTTTGTCTGACGTGGAAGTCAGATCCACTTTTTGCAGCTGCAACTGACTTTCGGTTTTTTCTATCGGTCATGCTTGACTGTCCTTCAGTTTTGTGTGTCAGTTGCTCTCTAAACTGTTTCATCAGTTTGCACTGTATCTTGCATATCGGGTTCCTCTCTTGGGTTCCACTTTATCTTTCTATCTTTTCAATTTTGGTTTACACACTAACTTGTGTCGTCGGTTCTCTTTTCACTTAGTCATCTTCGGTGATCTCTTAGTATCTGATCTTCGGTTTGCTCATGTCCTGTCTTTCGGTGTAACCTTACTGAAAGTGTTGTTTGCATACTAATGGAAAATTAATGTCATCAATCTCCCCCTTTGACATTAGTATCAAAAGACTGATATGCGCAAAATACTAACAAAATGTTAAGTATATACAACATATATAATCCTTAGTCATTTAATGACTCCCCCTACGTATATGCTGGTAGATCTATACATATGATGTCTTTCCTTATACATATCATTTTCATCATTTTCTCCATATAACTATATTATATACATATCTACCATTTGCCCATCTGAATGAATGAATGTACATATCATCATTTTCCCCCCTTTATTGATATTAAGGGAAAAGGTCTTTACCTTAGAGCTTATAAAAAATATGGGAATGTGAAGACTTCATGTCTTCCATCATTTTCTCCCATTGTTCGTAGAGGTTCTCCAGAGCCACGTGCTCGAGTGTGATCTTTGACTGCATGTCGTAGATATTGTCTACTATAGACATCTTGGGAGTTGCAATCAGTTGCCTTGCTGAACTGATATGATGTTGGAGTAGTGTAAGATTTGGTAGAAGTTGAGCTTGGAGCTCAGTTACTTGTTCCCTAAAGTGTGTTTCTTCCTCCCACAACTCTTTCCTTAACTGTTTTATCTCAATTATCTTCTCATAATGCAGTTTGACTGCATTGTCTCCATCGGTGGTTAAGCTTTGTGCACTATTTACTAGATCTGTATCCAGCTTTGCAATGTTGCCACTATTCTCCTTAGTGAAATTTTCTATTGTGATCAACTTTTGAATTAAGGATATAGCTTTAGATATGATGGGATCTAATTTAGTGATGAATTCTGATAGCTTTACCTTATTTACTACCACTTCTTGGCTAATGTTCTCTATGAGCTTCTGTTGGTACTTTATCTTGGCTCTCTCCTCAATTGCTTTCTCAACATCAATGTTTTGAGTTGTGATTGTGTCGGTGAGGGTAGCTAATTGATCAAGTATTGGCTTGCTTTGATCAATATCAACATCGGGCACTATTTGATGTAGTATGTCCCGTGTTGTCTCCAGTACCATGGAGTCCCTATGTTGTTTCTTCAGCTTCTCTTGCAATGCCTTTCTTTGGCATATCTCTCCATATTCCTATAATTCTTCAAAGTCAAGTGTAGAGGGGTCACACTTTGGTATTTTTATGAGTTCATCTAGGGTGACCTCTAACTTGTTCTTTTTTTATTTCTTCTTCTTCTTTTGTGACTCAATAGAATGTAAAACCATTGCCAATTTCTCGGCCTTCTCAGTTGTGCTCGATGAAGTGACCTGTTGTGCTTCTTTCTACTACTTAGCATCAGTTTTAGCTCGTCGGGTGTATGCAGTTGTTGCCACATTCACCTTAACATTGTCAGTAGCACTCTTGTCGGTTTCCTCAGGAGTACCATCTTTAGGTTTGTCTCCGTCATTGGTGTCCTTTGCTTCATCAGTCTTGGTTTCCTCATTCGTGTCTTGAGTATTTGTTTCCTTTTCCTTATCTCCTCCAGTAACCTTATCTCTGTCGGTTACATCTTGAGTATCTTCGATGTCTTGCTGACCATCGATGTTATCCTTGTTTGCTTCTTTTCCTGTATCCTTTGGAGTATCCTTCTCAGGTGACTTGCTTGATTCTTGCATGATATTGATAGCTTGTATCAATATTGGTAGTTTGCCTAGAATGTTCACCTGTGTAGTATCAACTGTTGTGTCCTGCTCATCAGTTTTGTCCTTTTCAGCAGTGACATCTTCATCCTTATTCACTTCCTCTACTGGGTCATCGGTAATGTTAATGCCATAAGTATCCACAATGTTTTCATTTGTGTTATCTAGCCATGATTCATCTGCAACATCTGCAGTCTTGTTGCTTGCTGTATCACCCTCTTCCTTGTCTAACTCAATAGATGGGTCATCTTGAGTTGTCGTGTCAACATATTGTTGTTGAAGGTCTTTATCGGGGCTATCCTCCTCAATTGATCTATTCATGATCTTGCACCATTTCTTATGGCTTTCCTGCTCAAGCTCTATAAGATTTCCTTCAAGGAGTTTGTATGCCCTCAGCTTCGGTGAGAACTCCTTTTTGTACTTCTCCATCATTTCATCTGTTTCAACCTTCTTTGATTCAGGTGGCATTAGAGAAACAAGTACTCTCCCTCTTATCTCTTTCTCATTCTTCAATGCAAATGTCCAACGGGAGTATAATCTATCCAAGAGTTCCCTTGGTACATAACTACCTTCAAATTGTACTAGTACATATTTGAAGTTGTACATTTCAGCTATCATGGCGTCCTCAATTTTATTATGATCTTCTGGATTTAGTCTTGGCCATCTTCTAATGTTTGGATCTGTAATAGATCCAGAATTTGCAATATATACACAAATGTCATCAATAGAGTTAGGTTCTTTTACCTTGACACTTTCTGCTTCAATAGCTTCATCATGCTCGGTGTCTTCTATATCCTCTCGGGTTCTTATGAATTTCCTTCCTTTCTTATTTTTCCCTCTCTTCGGTGCGGGAGCTTTCCTCTTGTAAGTCCTCACCTTTGTTGTCTTTAGAGGTGAAGGAGTATAATCCTTTGATGTTTGGCTTCTTGTCCTAGAAGTAGCTGTTGTCCTTGGCTTTTTAGTTGGTGGAGGAGGCGGTGAATCTGAATCTGTTTCCTCAAAGTCATCCTTTTCTTCATCTTTACCGACAGATAACTGTTCTTCGGTTTCTTCCTCCTTTTCAACTTCTTCATCCTATTCAACTTCTTCCTCGGTTGCTGACAGTATCTTTTTCAAATTCTTCACCATTTTGTCTTTCTTCCTGACAATTTTCTTCACAACTAGGCCAGATTTGATTCTTGTCTTGGCCTCTTCATAAGTTCCAAATTTTGGTTGCTTCTTATCCAATGGTTCATTGATCAAGGCATCAATTGCCTTAGTAGCGAGATCAATGTTGATATCATATTATAATGGTTGCAACCATGATGTCCTCGGTGCAACAGGCTTAATGTATGTATTGTCAGTGTCAACCATGAAGCATATCTCATCCTTATATTGTTCAATGAGTTGCTCAGGGATTCTTACCCTCTTTTGCATTCGGTCTTTGAATACATTGAAGCATTCATCCATGACTATCTCAAAGTTATCTCCTGGTGTAGCTATGTGCTCACTGATTTGCATGGTGACCGATTTGGTGTTGTCCCATTTAACATATCCTACTAATGGGAATGTTTCTTGAAAATAAAAGAAGATACACATTATTAGTGAGCCAAACTTACATGTGTTTGACTTTGCATTTCTGATAGTCTTTAGATTGTCTTTCAAATGATTCAGGAGTAATTCAGACAAATCTAATTGTGTTCCCTTCTTTACAATTTTGAACACTGTGTCCACTGCACCTGATGCTATGTTGTTTAATTTGCTTGCCTAGAATAATTTGTAGCCCAAAACACATGCACCGAACTTGATCTCATCATCGGTTATTGTTGTAGCTTTCAGTCCTCTGCCATCTCATTTGGCTCTAGTCATTTTCTCGGTCTCGGCCTTCGGTGGATGCTTGAGTGCCTTAACTTTATCGGTTATGGGGTAACCGATGACCGCATGAATGACGTCTTGGGTTATTACTTTCAGTTCATCAAGCCATAGCTTGTTGTTATGCATTCAACTTAGCACTAACCGAATCCATTCAATTTTGGAAACCTTCGGAAACATTAGGGCATTGGTGAGCCCTTTCACTTCAATATGTTTGTGCTCATCTTTAAGTGTTCCATCGTCGTTACACAGCTTCTTCAACCTTTGATGTTCCAATCTCTGCAATCTTGCAATGTATGAATGATCGAACATCTTCAACCAGTAAAACCCTAGTTGGAATGCGTGAAAATGAACCAGCGTCGTAGGGCTATGAGGCAACCTCAAGATGGATCTTATAGTTATGTTCCTTACATGTCATATTCTTGATGATCTTGAACTCATCTTTCTTTGCATTCTTGGATTTCACGGTTCGTGAAGTCGAGGCCATTGTCAGAAATTTAGGGCTTCTGCGTATTGCGTAAAAACAAAGTTGTCGGTCTCAAAGAACTTACTATTTGTGTTTGCAAATATTCCTGATCTTTTTGGGAGTGTTGTGTGTCGAGTCGTGATCGCTCTGTAGCTTAGTTTCTCTTTGCTCAAAAATCGCCTTGGTTGCTCTGCTCTAGGTGTCATGAACAAATGAGTTATTCGGATGCCCTATTTATAGTCATTGCCCTAAAATGCGTGCCATAAATGCTTACCAACTCCTCAGTTTATGAAGACGGAGTTCGGCAGTGAAGAATTTGCTTCCTTTGGTGACACTTACAACGTTTCAGAGCAGTCGTTGTTCACTTGTATTTTTACCGACAGGTTTCAGTATCATTGACAACTTGTTCATTTGCTTGGTTACCGACAAGGCTTGGTTTATACTTAGCAACTTTTGCTTTTAATCGACGCTTCTCGGTAAGTGCAAGAATTCTTAGCATTGAGTGTATACCGACGGGTTTCGGTATATATGCCCAAAAATATAGTTATCACAATTTTTAACAAGTAATACCATGATGCATCTATCTTATGCTAATGTGGCATTTATATCAACATATTATGGAACTGATGTAAAATGATAACATGGGTAATGCAGTTCCATACTTACTTGTTCTGCTTAGGTGGGGGTGGTGATGTCACCAGATCTATTGGATGGGGTGTCACCATTTGCATTGCTCATTCCAGCTTCATCATTGCTTGAAGTTTTTCTCCACACTTTGTCTCTTGCCCTCTGGATATCTTCAATGGTGTTTCCATTGGGATATGTGCTTGTCTTTGTCATTCAGTCTCTGTAGTCTTTCTTGAGATGACCAACTTTATGACAGTGTAAGCATGCCATTCTGGGGTTAGTCTAGCCTCTAGACTTTCTAGTCCATTGTCTCATACATTTTGCAGCAATGTGACCATATCTTCCACATGCTATACAATTTTTCCAAGTATTGTAATCCCATACATACTGATTACTGACTCTCTTCGGTTGATAGGGAGTTTCTTGACCTTTAGGCTTCCATGCTTGTCTTTTCTTTTTCCAACATTCAAGAGTTGTGTGCCCATTCATTTTGCATGTAGGACAGTACTTTTCAATGTAGGTTTCCTTCTTTGGTTGTTTCATCTCAGACTTAAATTCATATGCTTTATATCCTTTCTTGTTACATTTATAACAAAATCCTATGAATGAAGATATAGATTTAGGAATACCTTTCATTTTGCCTCTGCATACATTTGATGTATGGCCTTGCTTTCCACAGTGATTGCATGTAAACTTTCTTGGTCTTGGATTTTCATAGACATTCTTTGGATTAGATTGATTTGATGATTCTCCATTTTTGGTATAACCTAGACCGTTGTTGTTGTTGACTCTTCGTTGTCCTTCAAGAAAATCATCCATTCTTTTATTGCGTTCATCGCTTTCTTGATAATTTCATTATGTTGTTGCTGAATTCTTATTTCATGCTTTAACTTTTCATCCTCATCCCTCAGTTCGCCAATAGCTTCTATTCTTTCAATGAGTTCAACATTTAATCTGTTTGCCTCTTGACTCATAAGAATAATTTGATTTTTTATCTCATGGTGATGCTCTGTAAGTCTTTGTATTTCAAACTCTTTTTCTTGAAGCTTTTCAGTGATCTTCCTTCTATCATTAATAGCTAGTGTTCTTTCTTGCTCAGCTTGCCTAGCATTGTTCATGACATCAATCATCCTTACCATCTGTGTCTCTTGACCGATTTGCAGAGACTTAACTTGTCTAGTCAGATGTAGATTGATTTCAGTTAGGCTTGTGATGCTTTCTTCTGATGTATCTGATGCTTTGCTTGTAGTTGATCCTAAAGATTCAAAGAAATCTGGTATCTCTTCCTCATGATAATCTGTCTCATTACAACGAGATGCCATATTCTTTCTTTCATCAAGCAACTGTCTCATATTGATTCTAGCTTCTTTATATTATTTAAAGAACATCTGAATTTCAAGCATTTTATTCTCAATATTTTTATCAAGTCTGTACTTCTCCATTGTATGATCTTTTCTCTTAAGCCTTTAAGCTTTTCAAGAAGAGACTTAGCTCTGATACGAATTGTTCAGATTAATAAAAGTATGTACTAAGAGGGGAGGGGTGAATCAGTACCTCTAAAACTTTTGTATCCCTTTTATCAATTAACCTTTGTAATCAATTGTATATCCATTCAATTTGATTTAAACTATCTTGATATGAGTTATATCAAATCATAACATTACCATACATGTGAACATTCATAGAAACATTCATGAAAGTAAATTGACACATAACACAAGATATGATATCGCAGAAAACTTTTGTGAGGAAGTAAAAACTACGGTGGGGATGGCACCCACAAAATCTTCACTATCTGCAGATTGGAAGGGGCCGGTTATGGCTTACAATTTTGATCACTTATGATGATCTACCCTATTAGGAGTATCTGTGGAGACCTAATAAATTCTACTTTGTTAAGAGATTTAGAAACACTGTTGAGTGTGCACTCGGTTAAGAGATTTGTTGTTGGATTGTTAAATCCACCTTCCTTGAAAGGATTTTTACACTTTGCTCCACTTGTTAGAATGATAGCAAATTACAAACTGACTTGGTAAATGCAATCTCCTATTGTTGATACAGATCCAATTTAGCTTACATGAAAAATATTATCACCTAATTGCACGATTGATTAATACCTCTGATTATCGGTATGCTCTATTCTTGGTTCTTGCTAACCAAATTCAACTTTTTCTATTCATGTTCTTAAAACTCTCAATCTGATCCATAGATGTGCTCGTCTAATTCATTCATGTTCTCCTCTCTCTTCACATCGTCTATTCATCCATAATAATGAATGATTGCATCATCTATTTATAGATGGATTGACTTCATCAAGTTTTGATAAAAAACAATGTTAACTCTAAGATCAGGTTTACAACTTATACCTAGATCTCCTAGTCATTGTGTTTTAAATCAGTTAGACTGATTAAAGCACTTACATTCATGTATCTTGTCCCTAAAGAAATGGATTTAAAACAATTAAATATCCTATAAATAGAATACACTTGCTTTGTTTAACGTGGAAGTCAGATCCACTTTTTGCGGGCTGCAACTGACTTTTGGTTCTGTCTGTCGGTCATGCTTGACTATCCTTCAGTTTTTTCTATTGGTTACTCTCTAAACTGTTTTGTTGATCTGCACTGTATCTTGCATATCGGGTTCCTCTGTCGAGTTCCACTTTATCTTTCTATCTTTTCAATTTTGGTTTACACACTAACTTGCATCGTTGGTTCTCTTTGCACTTAGTCATATTTGGTGATCTCTTAGTATCTGATCTTCGGTTTGCTCATGTCTTGTCTTTCAGTGTAAGCTTACCGAAAGTGTTGTTTGCATACTAATGGAAAATTAAAATCATCACTTATTTTCATCAGCCTTCGTTGAGTCATTTTCCTTAGTCAACTTACATCTGGTAATAATAGGAGTACATGCTAGTTTATAATTCTTCAAACCAAATTTCTTCAACAATTCCTTGACATAATTGAACTGAGAAATTAAAATATCTTTACTGTTTTGATTTACCTGCAATCTAAGAAATAAATTCAACTCACCAATCATAGACATCTCAAATTCCTTCTGCATCTCCTCTGCAAATCTCTTGTATAAATCATCTTTTCCTCAAAAATTATGTCATCAACATAAACCACAACAATCAAAATCTGATATGAATAAATCTTGTATTACAAATTAATCTCACCCGATCCTTTATGAAATCCTTGTCGAATCAGATATCTCTCCAATCTTCCATATCGAGTCCTAGCTGCCCTCTTCAATCCATACAAGGCCTTCTTCAATCTGCACACAACATCAAGATTCCCTTCTAATCTGAATCCTTCTGGTTGTTCGATGTAAACTTCTTCCTTCGGTTCTCCATTCAAGAATGTTGACTTAACATCCATATGATAAATCTTGAAATCTTTCAACACTGCAAATGCAAGAAATATCCTAATCGCCTCCATATGGACAATTAGGGAATAAGTCTCATCAAAATCTATACCTTCAATATGAGTATAACTTTTGCAAACCAATCTTTCCTTATTCCTTATTACCTTTCCATTTTTATCCAACTTGTTTTGGAAAACTAATTTTGTACAAATCACATTCTTATCAGTCGGTGTGGGCACAAGTTACCGAGTCTAATTCTTCTCTATTTGATCAAGTTCTTCCTTTATTTATTTTACCAAATTTTGATCATTACATGCTTCTTCCACAGTCTTAGGCTCAAATTTTGAAAGTAAACAAAACAAAACTTTCTCTTGTATTGTTCTACTTTCAGTAACAACTCGTCTATTCTTATCACAATAATCTAATTCTTAGAATGATTTCTCTGTACATACCTTGGTGTTTTAGTTGTAGATGTCGGAGTCTTCCTTGTCTCTTCATTGTCTTTCTTGTTTTCCTTTCCTCTGTCCTCTATATTAGATTCATATTCAATGTGTTTCACAGGAGTCTTCTAAAAATATTCATCAACCTTCACATTCACACTTTCAAGAATCTTATTCAGTCTCTTGTTGTAACACTAGTACACTTTTCTCTTTGTAGAATGCCCTAAAAATATACCTTCAGCTTCTCTACTATCCAATCTGCCAAGATTGTCCTCATCTCTCTGAATGTAAAATATGCTTCCAAAAATATTGAAATACTTCACTGTAGGTGCTCTTCCATGCCACAACTCATATGATGTCTTTCCATATTTCTTCAAGTAAAGAACTTTGTTAAGTGTGTACATAGTTGTATGTATTACTTCTCTCTAGTAAACCTCTGATAAACTTGCTTCTTTCATCATTGTCCTTGTTGCTTCTTGTATTGTCTTATTCACCCTTTCCACTAAACCATTCTAGTGTGGTGTTCTAGCCGCTGAAAACTGTCTCTTAATACCATGTTTCTCACATAAATTCTCAAACTCATCAGATGTAAATTCTCCCTTTTTCTTAGATCTCAAACATTTAATATTCTTACCACATTTATTCTCAACTCTTGCTTTAAAAATCTTGAACTTGTCAAAACCTTCTAATTTTTCTCTTAGAAATGCAACCTAAGATAATCTTGAATAATCATCAATAAAAAGTATGAAATATCTCTCACCTTGTAAATTCCTTGTTCTGGTAGGACCACACAGGTCAGTGTACACTAGATTTAGTAAACCAATAGATGAATAGTATTTTGCCTTGAATGATTCTTACCAAATCGTCAAAACTGATTTGGCACATGCTCTAGTGCCAAAGCCAACTATCATCAATCCAAGAAAGAAAACATCCTTTTGTAGCTCCTTTAAGTTGATATTCTCTTTCACGTGCTTTTTCCCACTGCAATCACTATTCTAGATCCCTTCTAAATCTCACATCTTTCATTTTTTAACACAATATCATAGCCATTCTCACATATCTGTCAAACACTCAAAAGATTATGACATGGTCCCTTCACATAGTAAACTTGGTTAGTGTTATTCTTTTCATCAAAAGTAATCGAACCTCTACTAACAATATATGTTGCCTTATCATCACCAAATCTAATAGGACCACCATCATTTTTCTCAAGTGTTACAAATTTAATTTTATCTCCAGTCATATGATTTGAACAACCAATATCAATCAACCATTCATTCTTGTTCCTTCTAACATAGAAAGTAGTCTTAACATTATCATCAACTTCCAAACAAATATTAGAAATATCAAATCTAGGTTTTTCTTCTTCTTTAGCATAAAATAGACAATCCTTTGTTTCTGACTCGTCATTTGAAATACTAGCATCTTCATTAACATAGTAAGCTTCCTGTTGAACTTCTTAAATTTATTCCTTGGACCTTTCTCTGGACACCTAGAAGCCAAATGACCAGTCTTTCCACATCTAAAACATTTAAGAGGTAACATACCTTTGTGTCAGTACCTTTTTTCAACTTTCTTGCAAAGTTCATCATCCAGATCCTCCTTTGTCTTTGTGGCTTTAAATGTCGTCTCAGATTTGTTCTTGTCTTTTTTGAATTTACTCAACTCAAATGCAATTAGGGTGCCAAACAATTGTTCTCCTGTAAAATTTTGTAGATCATATACTTCCTCAATCGCCGACATCTTGTCATTGTAGCTATCTGGTAGGGACATAAAAATATTCTTCATCACATATTCATCTGTGATATTTCCTCCTTGATTCTTGACTTCATTCATTGCATTATCCAACCTCTGAAAGTAGCTTCTAATATCTTCACCTTCTTCCATTCTCATAATTTTGTTTAGCTGTTAGCTTCTTAGATAACTTAAATTTATCATTGCCTTCATAAATATCTTTTAACTTTTCCCAAAATGCATAAGCATTCTTCAATGAAATAACCTTAGCTAACTCAGTTTTAGATAAAACACAGAAAATTGCATACCTTGCTTTCTCATTTTCCTCGTAGGCTGTGATTTCATCTTGAGTATTGAGGCCATTCTGAGGAGCCACATACTTCTTCTCCACATGCTTCCAACTAGTGTAACCAATCGAGATCATGTATCCTCTCATTTTATCTTTCCATGAACTATAGTCAGATCCATCAAACATGGGGATGTTTAGTTTGTGCGTCATTGGATCTACCTCAAGCGGTTAAGATCTCCTTTGAGGAACTAAGCTCTAATACTGATTGTTGAACAAGTCGAATAACCAAGAGGGGGGATGAATCATTTATTCACAAACACTTTCTTAAAGTTTTACTAAATCGGTAAGTACTCAAACAATTCAAAAACATATAACATATATAAACATGAAAACACAAAACCATCAACACAATGATTACCATAATTCATGTGGAAACCCAAACTGGGAAAAACCACGGAGAAGCTAACTCTCATGAAATGAACATCGATTAAGGTGACACCAGTTAAGGTGATTTTTACAAGGGCTCACTACCAGTTTTCTCACTGTTGTTTGGCTCACTACCGGTTGAGCTAACTACCTAGAATTAAGAAAGGCTAACTGCCAATACAAATAGTCTCACTACCAGTACAAATGGGGTCAATGCCAGAATATAAGAAATGAAAGTAGAATCCACCACTAAAGTCATTGTCACCAATACTCTGCAATACAAAAATGATATAACAGTCTGATATTGATTGCATAAACTCACATATACACCAAAACACAGACCTTCCCTTGTCAGATTCACATTCACTTCACATATTACTCACATACAAGCACATCACAATAAATGAATTCATCACTCTCTTATAGTAGCTCATGCCAACAAGGTCGGCTTAAACTGATTTGAAATAGGTCACACCAAAGTATTCTTGCAGTGGTAAGGATTGAAACGTGGACCACCTCACTCAATACAACATGCCTCACACATAGCATCACATTACACCATCTCCAAGAGTTTGGTACCAACTGATAGGATCTATACGTTACAATTCAAATGCATCGACCATAGCACAACAAACACAACCAAGATACGACCGAACCCAAAAAAAATGCTTCACAATATGTTGCACAGTGAATAGAATCAACAACACAGATAAGTGAAAATATTTAAATCACATCATACGATGCACACTTTTACCGATACATCAACCGAAACACCAAAATAAACAAACCATATCTAAACCTCTCTTATGCATGGATATGTTGACATCAATGACAACCATTAATGACAACAAAAATAGTAGCATCTTCACATTCTAACAAGGTCAAGGAGACAAAGAAACATTAAGCTCCCAAGTGACTCAAGTCCTCATCAAACCCAAAACCAAGACAAAAGAGGCATCACTCAAAAGAGAGAAGAAAGAGAGAGAAAGAAAGAGGCACGACCACTAGCCTAGTAAGGTATTTCCTTAGTATGGATCATGCAAAGAAAAAGCATTGCAAACGATGGCATTGAAATCCTAGCAAAGTGTGCTATGCTAGTCAACCCATCAAAGAGGATCAGCCTTTAAGGAAAGCATTGTCCCTGTTAAGGGATCTGACAAGGGCAATCAGGGCTACAGAAAACATTGTCTCTATAGTGATCAAAGAAAATGAAGATCATTTCTTAAGGAAACCATTGTCTTCATTAAGGGATCTAGAACACCGATCAGGCCTAGGGAAAACATTCTCTCTATAGGTATCAAAGAAAGGAAGATCATTCCTTAAGGAAAACATTGTCTCCATTAAGGGATTCAAAAAAGGAGGATCAGTCCTAAGGAAACCATTGTCTCCATAGAAATATAATAAAATGATGAACACGGGGAAAACATTGTCTTCTTAGCCATCCGTAAGAGAGGGATTGTAATTAATCATTGTGTGTGTCTGTGCAAAATGTGAACCAAAGAGAAGAGTGTATTCCCCCATGTTAAAGTGATTGAAAACACCTTAACAAGAACAATAGCTTTAACAGAGCATACATTCACCCACAAGAAATGTTTCCACTATGATATGACCCCAAGAAAGGACATCACAAAGGGAATTAACACATGACAAAAGAGAGCACGAAAGGGATATACTAACTCTGGGGTTAGTATGATCATATGATAATATATGTATATTGTATATTATATCAAAATGAAATGTCATCATACCCCAAAGGTAGCATAACTATAAACACAATGGAAGAATGTCATGTAAGAATTACAAAGAAGAGTTTTTGGGTCGGCATCACGAAGATCAAAAAGAATAGGTAGCTACCATTTTGCATCATCCCCAATGAAACAACACAAAGACAAATTTACGAACAATAGCACATGCATGACATAACATGTAACAATGTATAAAAGAAGTGAGATACAAGTAGAGGAATGTCATGATAGATTGATTCCTTTGTCACCTTGCGCCAACAGAGAAACAAGGGTCGTCTAAAGAAATCTAAACAAAACATATATCAAGAAGCACATCACAGGGGAAGTACATTACAATAGGAAAACACAAAGAATCCACCGCACAAGAGGAGCTAGTCAAGCATATCACCTGCACCCCCATCTTGGTCTATGTGTTTTGGGAAGGTGGGTAACACCCAAGAGGAGAAACATAAAGCACGGTAGATGGAACAATAACTAGTTACAAACAATGACCATGTTGTAAAGATGGGTCACGTCGTCACTTTGTTCATCACTAAGACTAAGAGATAATTGTGTTGAAAATATAGCAGATAAATCATGATTCACATCAATAAGCTCATACATGTCATCAAAATCACTAGAATGAATATCATCATTAGTTGCATTAGAAACATCAAAAGAATCATCATCAAGAGTATCTTCTTCATCCAAATTAATTGTAATAGAATCCAAGATACGAATAGCATTATCATGTTTGTTCAATTTCATCTTTTTCAAGTTAACTTCCTCCTTTGGTTCAAGCATAGGTTGGTCAGAGGGAATCAAAGCATCAATAGGTGTTTTGGGTGAATTTTGGTAAGCACATTGACGGGCTCTCGCACGACGTTTGCGGTGGATGTCATTAGCACAACAATTACTCTTAGTTTTTCTAGAAATTGAGTTCAATTCAGGATCAATCAACATCGGGTCCTTTTCTTCCTTAGAGGAAAGAATGAAAGGAACCTCACTAGGTTGAGAGATAGCATTTGAAGATTGTTTATAACATATAGGAGGTGGAACTAAAGCATATATAAGAGGTGTAAGTGGTGTAGGGAGAAGTCCAGGCCTAGGGAAAGGAGATGGAACATCCTTAGGATTGTCTTTTAGATTTTTTAGTTCAGATATGATTGAAAGAGACTATCTCTGCGGGGTTGAGTTAGTTGAGGTATAGAACGCCAAATGAAATTAAGATCAATAGACTCTCTAGGTGTTGAGGGCTGATAAAGACTATGGTTAACAGTCCTGATTTCTTTGTTGTGTAGAAATTTTAAACACTTATGGATAGGAGAGGCTAAATTTTTCATTGAGGTAAGCCAAGGAAGACCAAGTTTTACCTAAAACTGAATAGAAGTTGGGACGACAACAAAGGTAGCATCTAAAGTTTTATCACCAACTTCAACGGGAAATGAATTAAAACAATGAGTAGGATAAAGGAAACCATTGCAAGTTTGGATCATAACATCATATTTTTCATAGAAATCACGTTGCAATTGTCTATTGTAAAGATGTTCTTCAGTTATCACATTCACCATGCAAGTAGGGTCAATAAGGACACCACAGGAATATAGATCATTAACCGTTGCAACAATATAAAGAGGACCATCGGGTGCTTTAACTATCTCACTAGGGTCAAGGTAATGCAAACCCCAACTTCAGGTTTGGGTGGAAAATGATCAATGAGGTTGACAACATTATCAGCTTCGAGAGACTTATCATCATAGTCAACAACATGAGAGGAAGAAGGAAAAGACTCGGTAGACTCAATGGTATTGGTCAAATGAGATGGTAAGGGATTGGTATAGATTTGCATTTTTTGGTTAGGAGGCACTATAGTTTTGTTTCCTTGATCATTAACACCCTCAATAGATATAGTGTTAGAATCAATAAGGCCTTGAATAACAAATTTCAAACAGAAACACTTTTAAGTATCATGACTGGGTACTTGACGATGGTATTGGCAAAAAAACTTATGATCAAAGGACTTAGGAAATTTTTTTGGATATGTCAATTGGTTTAACAGGAGGAAGATTTAACACTTTAACATTAATCAACTTCAACATAACATTTAAATTACAAGAAGGAAGATCTGAAAAATAGATTACAAAGGAGCCACACCTTTCGATGTTGCTTTCAATGTTGCTGCCACTTTCTCATCAACATTGTTGGATGAATTATTGATCTTAATAATGTTCTATATTTTCTAGAACTTGTTAAAGTTGTGGGATGTGACATCACTCTTATCAACTGGATCCATTGGAGTGGTTCTCTCAAAATGACTCACTTGAAGCTCTTAATTATGAAACACTGCACATAATTGAGTAAAAGAGGAAAATTCAGAAAGTAGAATCTTATCTCTAATGTTATTTTGCAAATTAGAAATGAAAATGCGTTGCACATCAATATCAGGCACAATATAAGAAATATGAGCGTGCAAATACTTAAATCTACCAATGAAATCAATCACTTTTTATTTAATTCCTTGTTTACAATGCATTAAATTAATTAACAAAATCTTAGGACCAATATTGTTTTGAAATTGTTGGATGAAAGCATTAGCAAGATTTTGAAAGGAATCAATGGAATAAGGAGGCAAAGATCAAACCATTGTAAGGCTTTATCTTGAAAGGTGTAAACAACTTAGCAATGAACCTATGATCATGAGGAATCACTACATAATGTTTGAAAAGTCTTGACATGGGTCAAATGATCACCTTTACCATTATAAGTCTCAAGATGAGGAATCTCCATGTATTGTGGTATAACGACATGGATGATATCTAAGGACAAAGGACTAGCAATGTCACAAGTAGCAAAGTTGAACTTCGATTGGGTCATGGAAGCAATTTGTTGTTGCAAGGAAGACACGGTTTGAAGCAATCTATTAATGGTAAAATCGGTAGAGGGATATATGTTTGAAAGGTTTGGAGCATTATGGGAAATGGAAGGAACGGTAGAATACGAAAAAAGAACACTATTGTAAGTGGGCGTGCATGAAGGTAAATAAACACATGTCCCACTTAAAGGAATAGTAGAAAATATAGGATTAGGAATGCTAACATGTCGAGTATTGAGATTTTAAAAGAAATTTGTTATGATAGGTGGTGCATAAGTAGACACACTAGGAATGGCGGTAGAAATAGGCATGAAAGTCTCAACACTAGTAGTAGGTGGAATGTAACCTAGTTCTTGAGTACAATCTCTAATAGGCTTGACATTGTTATCAATGAGATGAGAGATACTACACAAGATATATAAACGATGCTAATCATTATAAATAAACTTCCTCAAACCTTCTGCAACAGATATAACCTTGGTATTAGAGTTCTCTTGTCCTAACCATTGCTCAAATTTTTCAAAGTCATTCAAAAGTTTTTGAACTTGCATAGGAGGGACTCGTAAGGCCCCATCTTCATCATGAGAAGAGTGGGAAGAGTTGTTTTCAATGAGAGGATTAATGCCATTAGTATGCATGTTGGTCTCATCAAGATTCCTAAGAAAAATAGAAGGCTTAAGATCAAAGGAACCCATAAGTCTACGACTTCTCCTAGCCAGAATGCTATAAGTAGGACTCAAAGTAATGACACTCATGCACAAAAGAATGAGGGAAAGGCAAATCTAAATGCAAAATCAAGATGTGAAAGAGATATGCAATTCAATTTAACCAAAATGGTAATTTTAATGAAAAGTACATTTAATGTAACACATGCATACAATAGTGATCTAAATTCATACAATGTAGCAAAGATGTGATTAATTTAATCCATACAATGTAGATCTAAACACTAAATCAAAATTGGAAATGTTATGAGTCGGGTTCATCAAAGATGTGCATAGCAAAAAAGCAAGCATGGTCAAATGTACTATGTATGTATGGATAGATCACTTCCCTTTTCATGAATTGCATATCTAGGAAGAAAGATGCCCCACTAGGTTCAAGATGAGACAAACACTAAGTGGGATAGTGATCCTTCTCTAAACTATGTAACTGATGAAATGAGAATGATAAGATAGAACAATATAAATGATTAACTAGGAAAGTCATTGGAAAACTGGTAAAACCGAACTGTAACAGATAGACAGTGAGCGAAAATTTATAGAAACAAAAACTGAGAGTCAGATATGACGTGTCTAAAATCTGAGCTCAGAATGGCAGGAACATGACCAAAATGGCGGTGTTCCTAGGACATGACAACAATGGCGACATGTTCTTGGTTTTTTTTCTAAATTTCTCACAGATCGTTTGACTGTTCTTGATTTACCTAGATCTGATCCGATGACTATAACTTATTCTAAAGGGGTTTTCCATGTTAAAACCCCTAATTAGGAATCAACCCTAGAAATGAAATGAAATTGCATAAAGGACAGTAAATAGTAAGGTAATTAATAGATTCACCTTGCATAAACCCTCATGGACAGATGTACAAGTCACTCATATCCATGAAGATGCTTGAATGTGCTTGAGATCCAAAGAGTTGACCTTGGAATGAGATGTAGAATCAAGGATGCCCTCACAAATGCATAGATCTATAAATGCCACTCCTAGATGTTGAATGTAGATATGCTTGACAACACTTACAAAGAAGAAGGAAGGTAGATGGAAGGATGGATCTCCTTGCTTGATTGAGAATTCCTCTACTTGTTCATCATGGGAGAGAAGCTTGCATCAATTGGAGAAGATTGCCTTTGTCTTAGACGACCTTGAAGAATTGGAGACTTGGAAATCTTGATCTTGTGTGCTTGCCTTCAAAATTGATAGCTTGATTGCCAAATGCTTGAGTATGGTTGTGATAAAAAAAATGAAGAGAAATAGGAGATTTTATACTAACTCCATCATTTCGGGATTCAAATTTGATCTAGGTCGACCACAAAAGAAAATCTCTTGAGAAAACCTCAACATTAGGCCCTGGGCAAAATTTGGGCTCCAAAACCCAGGGATATGTTACCATTAGTGAGATGTCTCATGAGAAATGTGCTCAAATTTAATTTGGACCTTGAGGACAGTGAAAAGGTGCAGGAAACGGAGAATTCAGACCTCAAAATCACCAAAGTGGGTCTAATAGGTCCTAATAAAGCATCCAATCATGGGTGCTAACTTTTTAGGATTGAACATCAATAATTAAATAATGACGCAAGAGATCAAGGGTGCTAACTTTTTAGGATAGAACATCAATAATTCCATCTTGTCAAATCTTATAGTAATATTTATCCAAATTTGTTACAATAAAGCTTTTTTTGATACCCATGATTAATGCTTCAGATTTAATCAAAAAATAGACCGATTAAGAGACAAGCAAAACAAGCAATTGAAAAATAAGGTCAATCCCCCAAAAACAAAAATGACATTATGTTATAATTTCATCTTTTGAAATTATAGTATTTATAACATACAAATAGTGCAATTAAAATTGAATTTCTAAGCAACATGTTCTATATCACGACTATTAACCTTTTAATAAAAACAGAATGCATTAAAAGATCATCTTTTGAAGTTATAGTATTTATAACATACAAATATCATGGTTGTTATAAAAAGGTTAATAAAAACAAAATGCATTAAAATATCATCTTTTGAAGTTATAGTATAGGAGAATCCCTTTCAAGAAAGTATAACCAAAATAGTGCAATTAAAATTGAATTTCTAAGCAACATGTTCTATATCATCCCTAGCACAAGGGTGTCGCTAATATTTGTGTATACACGGTTTGTGCTCAACCACTCAAATGCTTCTCCAAAAAGACTTCCAAATTTTATCTATTATGATCTGCAATATTTGTGGCACATCTTTGCTTACAGCAGTTTTTCCTTCTTTAAAACTTTAGACTCAAGAACAGATTGCCGGCAATGTTGTTTAAGGCTTATAACAGGGAGACACGTCAATCGTTACACCTTCTCATGCTGATTTTTTCTTCTTTCCATGCGCTGGTTTGTGAACATTCCCTGCTGCCAGTTCCCATGGACAGCACAGATGGAATACCACACGATTGGAGTTTTTCAAGTTTGCGAGGAGCCTTGTATGGCGTTAAAGATCAACATATAACCTACAAAGTATATATTGTGGCTTTATTAAATCCTCCAATGTCTGGTTAATACAGCTTCTACTTTTTAGATAGTGCTTTCACGCATGCCTTGTCACATAAATTCAATAGGGATAGGATAAATTGAGTGCTCCGATCAATATCGAAATGGTAGAGCAAACACAAAAATTAAACTATTGCTGCACAAGAATATCAAAATAATTTGATTGAATTCTTTGGGATGATATAAATTAAAGATAGCAAATCTCCACAATCCCTGAAATGTTCCTGATCATAGAGCATGATCAGAAACGTCGATGCTAAAAATTTACATATAATCTTGCCCATAAGCATATCAGTAATATGATATAGATTCCAATTAGATTGGCTGTACAAAAGCCTTTCATTTTCCCATTCTAACTTATTTATGAGAATCTAAGTTCTCAACAACCAATTAATCTAACAAATTTTTTATGTATGAACTAACTACTAACATTATTTAAAAATTTATTAATTATTATCCAACAATATACTAAACTATAAGATATAAATTATCTAACAATGGATCACCTTGTCTGGATCCTCTTACCTGGGTGGAAAATTTTAATGAAAACGCCATTTATTATGACTCGGCAGGTTAACATTGAGACAAACTTTTACCGAGATAATACAAATCTTGAAAATCCAAAGCAATAAATCCTAACTGTCAAATGCGTTTGATGTATCCACTTATATCAGCGTAGTAGGTTTTTGGAATTATAATTGCATATGCATTGCCATTTTGGCCGACTATAATAAAAAAAATACAACAGTATTGAAGTAGAATTGTAGTTTGATAAATCTTTTCAAAACACAATGACATTCGTTTCAGTTATTAGATATTTTAGTACAGTTAGACAAAATAGCAAACCTAGTGATCAAAATTCATAATCGAAAAACAGATTTAAAGAGGAAGGTACAAATTGTTTAAAGAACTGGCACCCTATCCTGTGGTGTTGTACTTCTTAGACACTCCCATAGACTGCTTCGACTTCACAGATGTTATTGAAATCAATCATTCATTCATTCAACCGGATAAAAGGAATGCATTGAAAAGCAAAATATCTTTTTACAGTATAATGATTTCCTTAGCACTAAATTATACCATACAATTTTAAACTCTAGTACTCGTAGTCCAATTTGCTCCTCGAGAATGGGCCTTGACTTTAGACCCTCAATGTCACAAACGCAAGTGGATCGATACTGATGTTTCCAGTTATATATTTTGAAGACAAGAACCTGCTAACGAATTTTAAAAGCAATCGTACTAAGGCTTCACTGTCACTAATCGACGCACCCTCTGACCAAAGACAGACAAGTTTTGTACTTCAAAGGTAACAGTAACTTAACAGTTTATCTTATTATAGAAAAAAATCATTAGCATTCAAATGAAAATAACATGATCACTGCATTATAATTTTAATATTTTATATTTAAGAAAAAGTGCCGACACTATTGTGATATGACCTCTCAGATATCAAATATATGTAAACATAATAACTAGGATTCAGGAAGCCAAGGAGCAGCAAACAGATTTGGGTGATTCCCAATTTAATATTCAAATATAAAGAATTGAGATATTAAATAGTAAAAAATTTAACAACACAAAAAAAAAATTATTGATAAAAGGCTAAAGCCAGAATATATTAATATATAGAGTTCAGATCATAACAGATAATATCATAAAAGATAAAACAAGTTTGTATAAGTATGGAGAATTCACTCCCAAAAGCCTGATAAAGTATTCATAATCATATCTATCAATATCTAAAGCTAGAAGTCAGGTTCAGTTTTCAAAATCAAAATCCAAAAAGAGACAAGCAAAAGAGGGGAAATTGGTCTCCCCTAGTTTATCTTCTGGTTCTGCCTCAGCTCCTCCTTTTCCTCCTATTGCTCCAATTTTTGCGCAATCTACTACTCCTTGTAACGACTACCTCCTTGCACGTCCTCTTGCTCTCCTACTGCCCTCACCAGCCATCGCATTTTCATCTACCGTCCTCTGCATGTGGACTGTCGACATACTCCTTCTGGCCTGTATAAGCGCATGTTCTTCAGGAGACCTCATCACCACCTGTTCTGAACTCCAGTCCGGGTCCCATGGCTCTATATCCTGTGGTGGAGGACCTTGAGAATCAAAGATATTTAACAGTCCCGCTTCCATATTTTTCATTCTCCTCTCACCTTCATCCTCCGTTACCAAATTCTGAATACTAAGAAAGTCTGTTACCCAAGTGGGGCCTTCATTGTGACGAAGTTTGTATAGTTTCAATAGAAAATCAATCCTCTCTAATATTCCCCTGTATCTAAAAACCCTTGGCTCCTCAATTTCTAAAATTGGGTATCGCATTGGAGGGTGCCCATTGATAATAGCCACCCCATAATCCCTGGGCCTTGGGATGGTGAGATTATCATCTATATTTCTCAACACTACAGCTAAATTTACCAGAAATTCACTTGAGAAAACTTTCCTACCTGTGTTACCGGATTCGTACCGTAGACCCCGGATCCGGGTCCGGATTCTCGTCCCGGTCCGTACTGGATCCGGGCAGGGTCCAGATTTTGACCTGTGGGTCCGGATCCAGATGGACCCACAGGTCCAAATCCGGACCCTGCCCGGATCCCGCACGGATCGGGAGGAGAAAATGAGGATCCTCAAGGATCCCATGCAGATCCGCGCGAATCCACAGGGACCCACGGCCAGCCAAGATGTAAAGTGGTAAAATTAAGAAGTTTTTTTTGCCTTTAGAAATTACTCTCGGAGCCTTTATAAAAAAAAATTAAGTTTTTTTGCCCCCAA
>MU225534.1:565284-583853 GCA_018584345.1 Thuja plicata
ATTATATATATAAAATTATATATATATATACACACACACACTCACGAACCCCTACGAACCCAAACAGCAAAAAAAAAAATTCGCGAATCCACGAACCGGGTCCCCGAACCCGAATTGGCAACTTAGTTTCCTACAAATCCTCACAGCCACCCTTTTGGTTATACCAACATGCAGTAAGATTGCCAAGAAAACCGCAACAATGTCCATATTTACTCTATACCTGTGATTAGCCCTGATGAAGTCGTTGCCTAAGATCCCCAGGATTACTCTGATCACTATAATGTGCGGGTCTAGAGAGATTTCTTGTATTCTTTGCTCCGTCACCGTCCCTAGAAAGGCTGCCATCCTTTTGGGGCTCGCTACTGTTATCAAAATAGGGGAGTCCATAATTATCAGATTGCTTCAGCGATCTGTCAGTTAGTCATGTCAAATACTGATGATCTGTCAGCTCCTCAACCTCCTCCACTATCTTTTTCACTAAGATTAAGGCTTCTTTCTCTAAATTGTATGTTCACCATTTCATTATCTCAAAACCAGACCTAAATTTATATAGTTACACCCCAAAGTTGTACGCCACCACTTCTAAATTTAAAAAATAATGCCCCAAACTTGTATGCCACCCCTTACTCCATTTGTCAAGGCTCTTGCTCCACTTTTCAAGGCTCTTTAATACTCACTTCCCTTACCAAAGCCCTTACACCACTTTTCAAGGTATATAAATGCTCAAACTTTTCCATGCCTTCCACTATTTTGATTTCGCTTTGCTTTTCTTTTAGTTGAAAGGACAAGCGAAAGAATAGGCCCTGGTGGCATAATTCCACACAAATAGTTGGCATCCTATTCTGACACTAACAGCTATAGAAACAAGCCTGGATTGATCACTATCATTGCCAATTTGATCACCTACTCCCTTTGATATATTTTCTTCTCCTTCATACCAATAGCCAAATCAAATCCAAAATTAATACCTTTGCTTATCCGAGATACTCTGAATGATTGCTTGTTAATTTCCTCCAATAATGATGATAATGCTCCAGAATTGCCTTTGCCATCCACTACTTTCCTTCCCCAATAATCCAATAACCATCTTAAATAGAAACCATTATTCTAATAGCTATAATGCTTATTAAGACAGCAATTTGATGACTATGGGCACTAAAATGCCTCTATTGTTCCAGGAAACAAGTTTCATATCACAGTGGGGAGTGGCTCCCCCATGCTAATATCCATCAATATGTCATTACTTTGTATGTTTTGGTTGTCTACAAGGGAAAATCCATATTTTATTAATAGTGGTATTCTTATTTCTTCCCCTATAATTCTGGTCAATCTATCTTCCATATATAATATCTTCCATGTAGGGAGATATCCATACTCACTTGTGTTCCTTATAGCAACTCTATTCAATCTCTTCTGCTCTTTTGATTTCAAAAAACAGCCCCATAAGTGCCCGCAAAAAAGTATCAAGTTATTTTGATCAGATGAATCATGTTCACTCTTTTATCAATTAATGAATTTACTTTGTATGACTCCTCTGCATTCCAAGACTGACATTCACAAACCATAACATCTTGTTTCCTTTCTTGCGGTTGAATACGTCTACAGATCTATTGACATAATTTTTTTCCCATTGCTGTGATCTTTGTTGTTTAGACCTGTCTTCACCACCATCTGCCATTTGCAAAACATGTTTCTAGAGTTCCTCACCATCCCCATTAACTCTAGAAATTATTCTTTCTTGTTCATACTGAATTTTTTGAATCCATTCTCTTGGGTTGTAAATAAATTTTATGGAGTATGGTAATGCTTTAGTGGTATCCAATAGCACACACACCCTTACAGATACATAGTTTTCTGATGTGGATTATTCCAGGCCTTGAAAAATTCCAATCTTATTACCAATAAATTCCAGAATGTCTGGACATCTATATTCTGAAGGTAAATCTACTAGGATTATCCAAAATGGAATAAATCTTAAATTAAATGTCTATTGAAAAATTGGGAACCCACAGCTGCATATGCAATCCACACCCGTTATAAAACCAGCATTTTCTTTTGTAAACCTTATCCCTATCTTCTCTTGAGGCAAAAATAACTGTGAAAATGCCACTTGAATCTAAGAAAGAAACATTCTCAACTCTTTGCCAATGTTGTTTGATCCATTGTAATAATAGTACATGCGAAAAGGAGTTCCAAAACTTACAGATTAAGGCTTTTTGTAATAAACTTCTCTCCCTGAGCTGGAGAGCCTCATCTTCCAGCTGAATTTGAAGGCACCCTTGTTCTACCATCGGTTCTTCCTCGTGTTGGTATACCTAGTGATTTCGTACATCTACTATGTTCTCCTTAAAACCCTTTGCTCATTGTGTCTCTTCTTGTCCTCTATGATCACCAGTGTCTCCTTTTATTCTTTGACCCTCTGCTTGTGGACAACATTCCATTTCTTGTTCTCTATATTTAGCTGATCTGCCATCCATTTTTCTAACCCATATTTGTCTACTAGCATACTTTTTCCCAACAGGTCACCAGATAACCTTTTTGTTGTTGAAATGATCCCTCCCTCCATTGTGTGCCAGCCAAGCTCTTTTTAAACCAGGTGTTCTCCCACCTATTCCTCCATTGTGCTGTAACCAAGTTCTCTTTTCTGCTATAGTTTTGTCCATACCACTTCCAGATTGTCAAAATCTACCATCAAAGATGCCCTCCTTAAATTGTTGCCACAGCTGATTCCTTCTCGTATAAATGTCCCAATAGTGTTGTGACCGCACTTTCCTGGGAAACAGTGCGTTAAAAGGAGCTCCCATCTTTGAAGTTGGGAAAATGGGGATGTTATTAGGGAATGTCGCTTTACTATCTGACCATCTCCTTTGCCTGTCCTCTATCTCCCTTTGCCACCAAGTCCTCTGTCTTCTTCCTGTTGAATATCCAATACATGGTTTACTCTTCCTTGATGTAAACTTGCCTTCCATTGCCTTTTCTTCTCTTTTCCCCTACTATCCTGTGAGTGATTAAATCTTCCTTAATGCAAGTTTGGTCTCCAACCCCAATGACTGTTCCTGCCATATCGCCTTTCTTCCTGAAATATGTTTGAATTCTTCTTGTAATAAGGCAACGGATTTTTTCTGGAGGTAGTGCTCCATTGCCAAGGAAGACTAGTCCATTCCATCCAATTCCATAATTTGCGGAGCTAGCAGAACTCCAAGGGTTTGCTCTCAGAGCCATTTTAGTCCTTTCAGCTCTGTTCTCCGAAACGGACCATCTATTATGATCGAAAGGGTTTGCTCTCAGAGCCTTCATATTTATTTATATTTATTGGCTAATCTAAAATGATATTTAATGGCCAAGTCTTGTTCATTGCCACCTGGGATTTTACATGCTTTTTTCAATTAACAGGACAAGGCTGGCTAAGATGACTTTGACAGTCTTTGGATAGAAATTTGGGAGCCTGCAGTCAAACCAGAGTCAGCACAGATCAAACTCAAGATATCTTCATTTTGTCTGCTACTCAAGACAATACAAATTTTATTGATGTCTATAATACATCTTAAAAAGATAACTGAAAGATACATACAAAAACAATTACTATATTACAAGTCTGCAGTGTGACATCTCCCATGTTATCATTGCATAAGATTGAATTCCTTTTACAAAATCAAATATGCTGTAGTAATGTCATCGTATGAAAAATAATTATCTTTACAAAATCATATTTGGAATTGGAATTATACCAGCTATCTTTGATAGCCAGAATTTGAATTTCTTCAATAGTGATTCAAAGACGCTCCCCAATTTGTAATGTAGTTGCAGCATCTCTGGGATAAAAATATGTCAGCAAACATTCACTAAACTAGGTAACCTAAATAGGAAGATAACTATATTATTCTAGAAAATCAGGTAGCTGTTAAATTTGTGAGACTTACCTAGACAAATCCTAAGATAAACAAAATCTAGTGTAGCTTTGGCACGTGACATCAAACTCAGGCCTGCATTTGGTGGGGAAAAAAGCTCCATTAATGAAAAACAGATTGGAATCCCAGCCCTTGCATGATAATATATGACAATTCCCCTAAGAGGAAAAGACCCCTTTTCATAGTGTCTTCACCTTTTTAAATTTATCAGCAATAAAAAGCATTACCTGATTCAAATTTTGACTTCGGCCTAAGACCAGCCACAGCATACTTAGCATTAGCTAATAATCTGATACGTTGTGAAGCACCAAGTTTATTAATTATAGATCTTAACAGTCCATCAGTTCTAAGTACTGTCAGCATATCACGAGGCAAACCTTCCATGAATTCAGAAATGTCACCCATTGTGAAATTCCTTGCTTCTTGACTTAAACGCTTTCTGTCTTCAGTTGACATACTTTCTCCTAGACCAGATTTACTGAAATCAAATAATGTGATTAGTATCTGCCAATTAAAAGTGAGAGCAACATTGCACCTGATTATCAAATTAAATATCACAACAATATTTACTTTCTAAATTCTTTTGTTTATCATTGTGATTACTGTAATGAATTTAATAAATATTTCCTTGAATATACTCTTCATATTATTAATTGGCTTATTAAATTCTTCATTCATCAAGCTTTTATACTTCAGATATTGAGCTTTGGCATATACCATGCACTGTAGCATGCACCATCTTTGCAGTCCTCTAGAACATGATAGGTCAGAAACTCACAAAACATATAGGTAATTCTCGAATTTCATGTCCAATATAAAAAGCATAAGAAAATATTATTAACTAAAATATAAAAAGGTGTGGAGAGACGTTTTCCACTATTGGAAAGCATCAAAGCATGAGTGTCAGATGATTAGGAGTATTGTCCAGAGAAACTTCTAAATTGAATTTATGTAAGGTTGCAACAGATTGTAAGGAAAGCTTATATAAATTACAAATATACGGGTTTGTCATGGCTATAAATGTCTCATCTTGCCTGACCTTAAGCACCTAAGGACCCCATTGATAATTTGTACATACACACGCACATATATGGAGCTTAGTTTCAACACTTTGATGATCTCATGTGCAAAATTTGTAAAATTTCAAAGTTATATGTCAACATACAGATCAGAGAGACAAGGATTGATATCAGTGCATAATGTGCATTTATGAAGTATATATGTACACAAAGACATACATATAACACGCATGCATGTACATGTTTTTTATAGAGAGAGTAGTGCTCCACATTCATTGCACATCTAAAACCATGGAAGGATAAAAAATTTAGTTTATCAATTCTTTATTTCATAAATATATAGATCTGCAAGCGAGCAGACGATAATATGTCCCTCTACAAACTTAAGCTATATTGAGAATGCATTGCCAATGGTTGGGTACATGTTGGATAATACACGGAGATGGGAAATTTAGTTAACCATACATCGTTTGGACATAATAATATGAAGACTCATACCTCGACCTTTGTTACTTGTCTTGCATATTGAAAACAAGTCACTCTATCAGGCTCATCTGCTTCAAATATTAAGAGACTTTCAAATAAGTTTTTGAAGTCTCTATACATCCCCTAGAATGTAACGTCCCCTTCTTCGGTGTTAAGCAGAGTTCCCAGACTCGCCATGAGTCGCCGAGTCTTGGTGAGTCCCGAAACGAGTCAGGGTTGCCGAGTCAAAATGACCCTGACTCGGACTTGGACGAGTCAAGCATGTGACTCACCAAGTCGCGAGTCACATGCTGACTCGCCGACTCCGAGCCACTTGACTTGGCCAGTGGACATGGCAAATCTGCCATTAAAAAAACATTAAAAACTTTAGTTTTTTTTATTTATTGTCTTATTTCTTCCTTGCAGGCCAATAAGGTATCTTATTTCATTGTATTGAGAAGAAGCGAATAGTGTGAGATAGGAAGAAAAATAAGTCCATAGGTTTGCAACCAGCAAGGAGGAAGAGCTAAAAATCTTCCACAAATCACAAATCTCATTTCAAAGAGGTAAGTATTAAATGTTATGAATTTTGTTGGTTTTTTTGGTATGTTTATGAATTTTATTGTTAATTTTTTTAACTTTCCAAGTCTTGAATTTGAATGTTTTCCTTTCAAATCTAAATTTCATACTTCAATGAGAGTAGAAAAATATTTTTTTTAGAAAAAAATTGTAAACATGTATTTACAAATTCTTCTAAAACAAAATGTAGGGTATGCTGATTTTTCTAAATTCATTCTTTGAATTTTGATTTTAAATTTGAAAGGAAAATAATCAAGATTCAAGAATAAAACACAATGCACAAATGTAGGGATTGCTGATTTTTTTGTATTCGTTTATAACTTTATAAAACACAATGCACAAATGGTAATTTTTTTGTAAAATTGTCTTATTGCAGCAGCCTTCACGTTTTGAAAACAATATTTTCCCCCAATGGCTCCTAATCCTTAACCTAATCCTAAGCCTAAGAAACAAGGTCAAAGGATGAGACTTGGAAATATACTGAAGAATTTCCTGGTAGAACAAGATTGCAAACGAAATGTAAACTTTGTAAAGAAATTAATCAAGGTGGCATAAATTGATTTAAATATCATATTGCCAGCATACGTGGCCATGATACTAAGCGATGTAAATTTGCACCTCCCAAGGCAGTTTGTTCATGTTATGTGCAACTAGAAACATTTGAACAATTAAAGGAAACAAAGAAGAGGCAATTGGAGGAGTTAGCTCATATTGGTTCCCGTTCATCAACCTCTGCATTCGTAGGTTGTGTTGAAGAGGGTTCTTCCATGCCTCCCTTTCGTCCTACTGCTTCTGCTAGTGCTAGTGCTTCTACTTCTGCTCCTAGTGGCACTATTAGCTTTCCTCCTAGAGTCTGGAAATGCAGGTTAGACAATTATTTTGCGCCACACACTAGTCCTGGTGCACAACTCTTGGTTGAGAGCATGGCTTGGAACAGGGAGGTCCATGATGCTGCAAAAAAATCAATTAGCAAGTTTTGGTACTTTTGCAACATTCCATTTGCAAAACACTTTGTCCTCATTGTAATTTTGTATGGGCAAAGTATAGTTATTTGAACAATACAAAAAATGTGAATGCCTTAGTTTTGGTGAATTAACTTAATTTTAGGTGCTTCTTGCCTCAGAAGTAATATTTTTAATAGCCAAAGAAGCACTGCAAATGAAAGACTTGTGTAGCATTGAGCCCGATAAAATAGTTAATAGATGGGAATTGTGTCATATTTCGTACTGTCATGTGTAGATTATATAGTCCTCAAACTTTTAGGTCAAGGTCCATTGTGGAAAAAAATGGAGTGGTCTATAATATTTCATTTCAAAAAAATAGACAAATAGAGGTAGTTAATAACCAAAAATAGTAACCCTGCCTAAAGATAGCTCTAATTGAAAAAATAGACATTTTTTTTTGTGATTCAAGATTGCTTCTACACCCTGGATGCTCTTGCAATGAGGTTGTTAGTTGATATAAAACATTGAAGTTGATAACTCTCACCTTGATTTGACTAAAAACCATAACCAAGTGCTTGGTATGTCATGATATCTTGTAAACTAGGTATTCCTTAATAATCAGAGTCATCATTCAATTACAACAACTGCAACCAGAATTAGGAACATGTGTAGCCTCTCTCATCTACATCTAAACATGGGGCTTGGGTTTCTTTTCTACCGGTTCAAATTGCTTCTCATAATTGCAATTTGTTTTTTCTCTCTGTAGAAGAAGGGAGATACTAATTTGACTTGGGTTTTTTTCCACCCACTATAGCCTATCTCATCTACTTTTGTTTATATGTCAACATTCTACTTGGTTCTCAGAATTGTAATTTCTCTTATTCAGAATTGGTTTAGGCTTCCTTCCACCCACTATAAAGAAATGCCCACAATTGGGACATTGAAACATGGGTTGAGAAAATTTGCAATTCTTCTTATTGTTCACATAACGATACTTTGCCCCTGCAAAATTGCAATGAGGACAAAGTTTATTGTAAGGCATGAAGAGAGAACTCATTGAATCATTGGCCTCATCTGGTAGCTTCCAAACCTTAACTTATAAATTTTCTCTCAGAAAGTGTAATAAACACAGAGGATAGACAAATGACTCCATCTCTTTCAACTTGTCTCTCAGCTAATGCAAGATTTCCATTTAAACTGTGGATGTCTCTTGTGCATGAAACAACCATCTTCTAGATATTTTATAGGCATCAAAAAAATACACCCAACGTCTAGAAGTTTGATGTCTATCTAGTAGAGAGGGAAAAGGTGCCAAGGAAGAAACATGATCAAAAATAAAAATTTGACCTATCAATAAAATTTTTGAACTTGTTCATGGTCTTAAGAGACACTTCGACTGAAATTTTGAATATAGTTTAATTTTTTTTAAAGTAAAAAAAATGTTAAAATGTGAATGCCTCAATTTTGGTGAATTGACGTAATTTTAGGCATTTCTTGCCTTCGAAGTTATATTTTTAACAGCTAAAGAAACACTACAACTAAAGGACTTGCATAGAATTGAGTCCAATAAAATAGTTAAGATATGAGAATTGTGTGGTTGCATTCCACTTCGTCATGTACAGATCATTTGGTTTCCAAACCCTTTATCAAGATTGGTTGTGGAAAAAAACTGAAGAGGTCTATAATATTTTATTTCAAAAAAATGGACAAATAGAGGTAATAAAAAAATAGTAACCCTGCCCAAAGATAGCCCTTATTGAAAAACTAGACAATATTTTTTTTGGGTGATGCAAGATTTCTCTTACACCCTGGATGCTTCTACATCAGGTTGTTAGTTTACATGCAACATTGACACTGACAACTCTCACCTTGATTTGACTGAAAACCATAGCCAAGTGTTTGGTATATCATGATATCTTGTAGATTCGGTATTGTTGAATAATCAGAATTCACCATCCAATTGCAGCAACCACATCTCGAATCAAGAAAATCTATAGCCTCCCTCATCTGCATCTCAAACTAGGGTTTGGACTTCTTTGCTAGCGGTTTAAATTGGTTGTCAGAATTGCAATTCATGTTTCTCTATAAAAGAAGAAAGATGTTACCTTGATTTGGACTTTTTTCACCCACTCTAAGCCTCTCCAATTGCAGCAACCAATTGCATAATCTTTATATCCTGTAAATTCGGTATTGTTGAATAATCAGAATTCACCATCCAATTGCAGCAACCACAACTCAAATCAGGAAGATGTATAGCCTCCCTCATCTACATCTCAAACTAGGGTTTGGACTTCTTTGCTAGCGGTTTAAATTGGTTGTCAGAATCGCAATTCATGTTTCTCTGTAAAAGAAGAAAGATGTTACCTTGATTTGGACTTTTTTCCACCCACTATAGCCTCTCTCATCTGCTTTTATTTGTTTGCATCCAGTTCAAATTGGTTCTCAGAATTTTAGTTCCTCTTGTTTAAAATTAGTTTACATTTTCTTCCACCCAGTATAAAGAAATGCCCACAATTGGGACATTCAAACTTGGGTTGAGGAAATTTGCAATTCTTCTTATTGTTCAAATACAAATACTTTGCCTATACAAAATTGCAATGAGAACAAAGTGCTTTGTAGGGCATGAAGATAGAACTCACTCAATCCTTGGCCTAATCTGGTAGCTTCCAAAACTCAATCTATAAATTTTCTCTCAGAAAATGTAATAAAAAAGAGATAATTGACAAATGACTCCATCTCTTTCAACTTCTCTCTTAGTTGATGCGTGACTTCCATGTAATCTGTGAATGTGCCTTGTGCTGAAAAACCTTCCTCAAAACATTTTATAGGCATAAAATAAAACACACCCAACAACTACAAGCTTTATGCCTATTTGGTAGAGACGGAAAATGGGTCAAGGAAAAAATATGGTCAGGAAGAAAATTTTGAACTATTAATAAAAAATTTAACTTATTCAAGATCTTATGAGGTGCTTCGACTGAAATTTTGAATACAGTTTAGTATATTTGTAATGTAGAAAAAGGTTAGCATGTTAATTCCACAATTTTGGTGAATTAACTTAATTTTAGACATTTTCTTACCCCCGAAGTAATATTTTTAATAGCAGAAAAAGCACTGCGACTAAAGGACTTGTATAGATTTGAGCCCAATAAAACAGTTGAGAGATGAAAATTGTGTCATTGCATTCCGCTCTGTCAAATGTAGATCATCTTTTTTTGAAATCCTTCAATCAAGATTGAGTCGGAGCAAAATGCAAAAACACAATTCTCATCTCTTAATTGTTCTATTGGACTCAATGCTATGCAAGTCCTTCAGTCAGTGTTTCTTTAGTTGTTACAAACATTACTTCGGAGCCATGAAATACCTAAAATTAAGTTATTCATCAAAACAAAAGGATTCACATTATAACGTTATCTACATTAGAAATACACTAAGCTATATTCAAAATTTCAGTCGAAGTACCTCTTAAAACCTTAAAAAAGTTTAAGAGTTTTAGTGATAGGTCAAATTTTTCATTGACAATTTTGCCCTTTCTACCAGATAAGCATGAAGCTTCTAGGCGTTGCGTGTGTTATTTTATGCCTATAAAATATTAAGAGGATGGTTGTTTGATGCACAAGAGGATTCACAACTTACATGAAAGTTCTGCATCAAGTGAGAGAAGTTGAAAGAGATGGAGTCATTGGTCCATCTTCTCTCTTTATTATTATTCTTTTAGAAAAAATTTATAAGTTGAGTTTTGAAAGAAATGAGCCCAATGATTCAGCGAGTTCTCTCTTCATGCCTTACAAAACACTTTGTCCTCATTGTAATTTTGTAAGGCCAAAGTATAGTTATTTGAACAATACGAAGAATTACAAATTCTCTCAATCCAAATTTGAATGTCCCAATTGTGGACATTTCTTTATAGTGGGAAGAAGAAAGACTAAACTAATTCTAAACAAGAGGAATTACAATTCTAAGAACCAATGTGAACCGTTGGCAAAAAAAAGAGAAGCAGATCAGAGAGGCTATATTGGGTGGAAAAAGCTCAAATCAAAGAAACATCTCTCTGTTTTAATAGAGGAAAAAAAATTCTAATTCTAATATCCAATTTTAACCACTAGCAAAGAAAACCAAGCCTCAATTTGATATGCAGATGAGAGAGGTTATAGATCTTCCTAATTTTGGTTGTGATTGTTGCAATTGGGTAATGTTCTTTGATTATTGAGCAACATTGAAACTACAAGATATTATAACATACCAAGCACTTGGTTATAGTTTTCAATCAAATCACAGTGAGAGTTGTCAGCTTTAATATTATATATAAACTAACAACCTGATGCAGGAGCAATCGTGCATCACCAAAAAAAAAAAAAAATTTAAATTTTTCAATAAGGACTATCTTTGGGAGGGGTTACCATTTTTTCGTTACTAACTACGACTATTTGTCCATTTTTTTTAAAATGAAATATTATAGACTAATTCAATTTTTTTCCACAATTGATCTTGACTCAATGGTTTGGGAACCAGATGATCTGCACATGACGAAGCAGAGTACAACAACAAAATTTTCATTTCTTAAATATTTTATTGTGCTCAATCTTATGCAAGTCCTTTAGTCATAGTACTTCTTTGGTTGTTAAAAATATATTATTTCAGAGGTAAGAAATGCCTAAAATTAAGTTAATTCACCAAAACTGAAGGATTCACATTCTAACATTTTTCTACATTAGAAATAAACTAAACTATATTCAAAATTTCAGTCGACATGCTTCTTAAGACTCTGAACAAGTTCAAAAAATTTATTGATAGGTCAAATTTTTCTTCTCGGCTATGTTTTTCCCTGACCCCTTGTCCCTCTCTACCAAATAGCCATCAAGCTTCTAGCCGTTGGGTGTGTTTTTTTATACCAAAAAAATATTTTGAGGATGGTTATTTCATGCACAAATGGCTTTCACAGTTTACATACAAGTCCTCCATCAGCTGAGACAGAAGTTGAAAGAAATAGTCATTTGTCCATCCTCTCTATTTATTACACTTTCTGAGATAAAATTTATAGGTTGTGTTTTGTAAGCTACCAAACAAGGTCAACAATTTAGTGAGTCATTTGCTCATGCAATGCAAAGCACTTTGTGCTGATTGCAATTTTGTAGGGACAAAATATGGCTATTTGAACAATAACAAAAATTACAAATTTCCTCAACACGGATTTGAATGTCCCAACTGTGGGCATTTCTTTATAGTAGGTGAAGAAATCCTCAACTAATTCTGAACAAGAGGAATTCCAATTTTGAGGACCAATTTGAACCGCAAGCAAAGAAACGGGAGCAGATGAGAGAGGCTATAGTGGGTACAAAAAATCTCAAATCAAGGCAGCATCTCTCTTCTAATGAGAGAAAAAGAAATTGAAATTCTTAGAACTCATTTGAACCGCTAACAAAGAAACCCAAGCCTCAATTTGAGATGCAGATGAGAGAGCCTCAAGATCTTTATTCAGGTTGTGGTTGGTTCAATTGGATGTGAACTCTGATTATTCAACAATACCGAATCTACAAGATATCTTACATCACCCAAAAAAAGGATATTGTCTAGTTTTTCAACAAGGGCTATTTTTGGGAAGGGTTCTTATTTTTGGGGAGGGTTACTATTTTTGGTTACTAACTACCTCTATTTGTTTATTTTTTTTAAATGTAATATTATAGAATACTTCAGTTTTTTTCCAGAACCAATCTCTAATGAAGGATTTGGGAATGAAATGATCTGCACATGATGGAACGGAATGCAATGGCACAATTCCCATCTCTTAACTATTTTTTTGGGCTCAATGTTATGCAAGTCCTTGAGTCGCAATGTTTCTTTAACTGTTAAAAATATTACTTCGGAGGCAATAAATGCCTACAATTAAGTTAATTACCTAGAACTAAGGGATTCACATTCTAATCTTTCTCAACATTAGAAATAAACTAAACCATTTTCAACATTTCAGTCAAAGTATCTCTTAAGACCTTAACCAAGTTCAACATGTTTATTGATAGGTCAAATTGTTTTTCTTGGCCATGTTTTTTCATGGACGTTTTTTCCCTCTACCATATAGTCATCAAGCTTCTATCTGTTGGGTGTGTTTTTTATGCCTATAAAATATTTGGAGGATGGTTGTTTCATACAGGAGAGGCATTCACAATTTACAAAGAAATCCTATATCAGCTGAGAGAGACGTTGAAAGAGATGGAATTATTTGTCCATCATCTTTGTTTATTACACTTTCTGAAAGAAAATTTATAGGTTTAGATTTTGAAGCTACCATATGAAGCCAAAGATTCAGTGAGTTATCTTTTCATGCCCTGCAAAGCAATTTGTCCTCGTTGCAACTTTTGCAGGAGCTAAGTATCGTTATTTGAACAATAAGAAGAATTGCAAATTTCTTTAACCTAGGTTTAGATGTCCTAATTGTGGGCATTTATTTACAGTGGGTGGAATAAATCTAAACCAATTCAAAAAAAGAGGAATTACAATTCTAAAAACCAATTTGAACCGCTGCAAAAGAAACAAAAGCAGGTGAGAGGTTATTGTGAGTGGAAAAAAGTTCAAATCAAGGCAGCATCTCTCTTTTTCTAAAAAGAGAGAAATTGCAAATCTAACAACCAATTTGAACCGCTAGCAAAGAAACCCAAGCCCCAGTTTGAGGTGCAGATGAGAGAGGATACAAATCTTTCCGATTCTTGTTGCAATCACTGCAATTAGATGGTGAACTATGATTATCCAGCAATACCAAATCTAAAAGATATCATGGCATACCAAGCACTTAGTTATGGTTTTCAGTCAAATCAAAGTGAGAGTTTTCAGCTTCAATGTTGTATGTAAACTAACAACCAGATTCAAGAGCATCCAGGGTGTGAAAGCAATCTTGCATAATCTAAAAATATATATATATTTTTAGTTTTTCAATAAGAGCTATCTTTGGGCAGGGATACTATTTTTGGTTACTAATTACCTTTATTTGTCATTTTTTAAAATGAAATATTATAGACCACTTCAATTTTTTTCCACAACCGATCATTGATTGAATGGTATAGGAACCAGTTGATTGCACATGACAAAGTAGAATGCAACGACACAATTGTCATCTCTTAACTATTTTATTAGGCTCAATGCTAAGGAAGTCCATCAGTCACTGTGCTTCTTTGACTGTTAAAAATATTACTTCAGAGACAAGAAACACCTAAAATTAAGGTAATTCACAAAAATTGAGGGATCTACAGTCTGCCATTATTCTACATTAGAAATAAACTTTAACTATATTCAAAATTTGAGTGGAAGTGACTCTTAAGACCCTAAAAAGTTTATTGATAGGTCAAATTTTTCTTCTCGGCCATGTTTTTTCCTGTAATGAGCCTGCTTGGCTCTTCTTTGCAAACTCAACAATTTTGCTTCACAAGATAAAATAAACTATACTTCTTTTGAAAACAAATATTAAACCCTTTTTTAAAAAACATTTTCCAATATTTAAAAGCAAATAACAAATTTGTCAAGAAAGGCTAAACTTCTATGTATACGAATACTGAATATTAATATCAAATTGTATGGTGATTGCAATCCTTTAACAACCATGAAACATTAACCAAATCAATTGCAAGAACTAACTTGTGTCAATTTTCATGGAGTGTTGGCCGCATGGTTTAGGTAGTAGCCACGACAATCCTCAAACAACTTGCACGTCTTGACCATGTCCACGCGTTTGAAGACAATGAACGCTAGAATCTGCTAAGGCCGCTGACACTAAAGAAGATGACGCCAAAACAGTGATTCAATCCCCTTCCTTCAACCCGCGATATAGGTGAGCAATTTTCAAACTGTAATGTCCCCATTTTTAGGCACTTGGGATTAGCTTATTTCTGTGGCCCTCGTGGGCTAATCGGGATGTTGGAGGGGGTCGTGTGACAGAGCCAGTGGTAGGTTCCACTCTAGAGGTCTGGGATGTCAGGGTTGCTCTTCGTTTGGGTCAGATTGACAGACTTACTATTTATAGTAACTGTTTATTTTGGGTGACAGTCGTGATTGCCATTTTTAGCAAGGCGCCTGTGCATTGGTATCAGTGGGAGTTGTGGATTCATTTGCAGAGTTTCCAGTTTGAGGGCCTTACCATTTATAGTAAGTCTATTTTTGGCAGTGTCTTTTTATGGCAAGGCGTTATGGCATCTGGCTCAGGTAGTGAATATTTGTGTGGCGAGTTATTTATTCAGGAGATTTAATAAGCTATTTGATAATTGATAATTATTACTTAAGTTATACTTAATTAATAATTTAAGAGCTTATTATTTATTGCCAAAAGTATTAAATGTTTTCTTATAAAGTAATGGAGTGAAATATGATTAATTATTATATTTCAATCTCATGAAATGCAAATGGGGAAGAAAAGCTAAGTATTGCTTTTAATTATGAAAAGTGTGAAGTTGAAGATTAGGGATCGATTTGTAAAGAAGACTTTATAAAGGCTTTGGAAGAATTCGAAAGTATTATGCTGAATGATACATTTCATGTTTGGGGTTCGAGTTTGTTCAATATTGGGAGATGAGGGTTTGAAGAAATCTGTTGTTTGAATGGATATTCAAACCAGCTTATATCACTTTGAATTGGAGCTTGTTTCTAGTGAATTGTGAAGGTTCGAATTGGCATAGCTACGCCTGGAAGAGTGGAAATCCACAGATTACAACAGTTGAAAGAGAAGATAGTAAGTTGAATACTTCACGCCATTCCATAGGTTTAATTGCGGTTTAATGGTGCTGGGCGTGAGCACCTTCATTAAGCGGCAGCCACCATTTTCTACAAGCCGCCACCATTCTTGTTAGCTGGCCAATGCTGCTGTAGTTTTAATTAAACAAGTTCATTAAAATGAAATTGTTAGATGTTGTTTTTTATGAATGTTATTTCCATGAAAGTATTGGATAATTTTCAATTACATTCTCAATAAGAATTATAGAGGTATGTTGCGAGTAGTTGTTACAAGAGTAGATTGATTACTCTCAATTTGTAATTTTATTGTTTTACCTGGTGAATTATGTTAAAATCTATATCATATTACAAATCCAAACAAATTAGAATTTTGCAAGCAAAATTCAGGGATTGAGCCAGGCAGGCTCTTTACAGTGGTATCAGAACAGTTTTCTTGCCATCCTGTGGGGGTGATATTTATTGGGTTTGATTGTTTGACTTGAGTAATCAACACTCTAGTTTTTTTTGCAGCCATGGACAAATACAGGAAATCTAGTACTCATAGAAATCAGTTAGACAGTTTGTCTGAATTAAGAAAACAAACAAATGCCTTAGTTAAGGATATAGAGAAACGAAGGCAAACACTGGAAAGATTAAATGCCCCACTTTTAAATCCGGCAACTGTCGATGGGGCAGCAGATTATTTTGTTTCTATGTTCAGTAGGTCTTCTTCTCAGAGAACATATGATGAGAGACATGAGTATTATACAGGTGAGACATCTAGAGATCTCCATGATGAGTTTTCAGTAGCTGCTGATTTTGGTGGAGATGTTCTTGTACTTAGTGGATCAGCCACTAGTCCCATTTGCACACCTGAGGGTGGAGATTCTTTACAGGGACGTGGATGTGTCTGACTTGCTGGCAGATAGTGGTACTGAGTTTCAGCATCCTGAGCCTACCAGAGTTAGTGACACGGATCAAACTAGTGACATGTCTACTGCCATTGATGGCGGTCTTGCATCAATTGGGAGCAGTATTAGCTATACAGGGTATGATTTTCCGGACACCAAACTTTTATTTGAGCCTATTGTTGATGCCATGGATGGTGTGAGAGTGGAGGATGTTGTAAATACCACTAAGGATTGTGACACCATGGATGTGTTGGAATTAATGGTAAGTAGTACTGAGAGGGGAGGGGTGAATCAGTACCTCTAAAACTTTTAGCACCTTACACAATTCATCATTAGTAATCATTCAATTCTGATTTACCAACCATTACTATTATTATTTCTTATGTATCTATTGTTTGTTCACAATTTTTAATAGTTTTCAATCATTCATAGAAACATTCATAAAATTGACAAACACATAACACAAGATATGGTATTGTAGAAAACTCCTGTTAGGAAGTAAAAACTGCGGTGGGGATGGCACCCACAAAACTTCACTATCTGCAGAATGGAAGGGAGCCGGTTAAGGCTTACAATTTGATCACTTCTGATGATCTACCCTATTAAGAGTATTAAGGTGGAGACCTGTTAAGATCTACTCTGTTAAGAGCTTTAGCAACACTAATTTAAGCGTGCACTCAGTTATGAGATTTACAATAGGACGGTTAAGCCCACCTTTCTTGAAAGGATTTCATTAGTGTACTACACTTGTTAGAATGAGTACAAATGTTGACCAGACTGTATGCAATCTACTATTGCTGATTTACAGATCCATTAAAGCTTTTTTCATAATAATATCACCTTAAGTGATTATGAATACCTTTTCTCTACTTGTCGGTAGCCTCTGTTCTGTTCTTGAAAACTAATCAAATTTTGTTTGTGTTCTTCTGCTTGAATTCTCTGTCTGGTCTTTAGTTGCTCTTCATGGCTACTATCTTCATTGAACAACTTCTATTCTCAATGGATTGAGCACCTATTTATACAAGTATTTGACCTATCTTGGAATTCACGTTTTACAATGTTAACTCTCAGATCCAAGGTTTACAACTTGACCTTGATCTTTAGTTTGCATGTTTTTAAACAATAACAATTACATTGCTTCCTCTGCACATAATGGATTTAAAAGCAAATCAAGAAGTTATAAATACAACTTCAATGATTTATCTGACGTGGAAAGTCAGATCCACTTTTTGCGGCATGTAACTGACTGTCGGTTCTTGGTCGTCGGTTTGAACTTGCAGTCTGTCGGCGTTCCTTGACTGAACTGTTCATCGGGTTCCCTGTATCTGTCGGTAGCCTCTCTTTGCTGTACTGTTGGGTAGCACTGTTGTTACTCGTCAGGTATCTTTTACCTTTTTGTCATCGGGTAACACTTAACAGTGTTTGTCGGGTAACCTTGGCGTTGGATAGTGTTGTGCCCTCTCTGTCGGTGTAGAGTAAACCGATGGTGCAGATCATGTTTTTCTCTAAGCATACTAATGGCAAAATATAATGTCTTCAGGATGTTGGTGTTATTTTTGAGGACTGCGAGGAGTATTTGAGCTCTGACAGCTCAGATGTTTATGACAGTTGTTGCAGTGTGGAGTCAATACAAGAGATTGTTGTTTTTTCCTGTACTGAGGATGTGAGCATGGAGTCACCCAGTGATGACACTCAGGAGTGGAGTGGTACAGATGAGTCAGGTGACATAGGTTCATGCAACAGTGTAGAGGATTCACGTGAGGACGTTGAGTCATGTATGCAGCCAGAGATAGCAGAGGGGTCTCAGATAGAGGATGTTGATACTAGTATCACGGATACCTCTAATGTTGAGTGTGAGGATGATGTGGGCTGCAATGTGTTTGGTTTTCTATATCCGACATTGGGTATTGACTTAGCATTGTCATATGGTGTCATGTCCCCATTCTGGCTGACATTGTTTGGCGTGCCGGATCAGTCTATCACGGGCTCTCGTAGACTGGTGGCGATGTGAAGAGAGTCATCTTGTTGATCATTTGGAGATCAGTTGGTTGT
>MU225534.1:585319-596225 GCA_018584345.1 Thuja plicata
TTGGTACCAAACAATCATATCAAAACAAGCAGACATCAGCAAACTCAGGTTACAGGGAAAGTGTTTGACGAAATTACTCAGTCCAGCATTAGAGATTTTAGTGGCCTTTATAGTAAGGGTCATTACATATGGTGGTGATGGGTCCCACGATCTGGATGGTCATGTGGGTACAGAGGACAAGGTAGCTGTGGATTGTGATGAGTTGGATTCAACAGCAGTTTCCTCGGTGGTAGATGAGGATGGGTCTGATGTCAGTATTCAATTTGTAGATGTGTGCTCGGATGACGGTACACAGAGATACGGTGATCTTGAGGGGAGTTTGTTGGATACAGCTTCCTTCCATAATATGGACAGTGCAATTGAGCTTGTGCATAGGAGACCCGTTGTGCAGAGTAATCATGTGACTAGCCATTTGAGAGTCAGTGAGAGAGACATTACTTCTACTCTCGAGCATTTCGACGCCGCTCCTCAACTGTTGGTTGTTTATAGTTGGGGTGCTCCTATTGCAGATGAGCACAGTGGCAGTTACCTTTCCATGACAGAGATTCATTCCTTGCGGGAGGCTGTCAAGATTTTGAGACAGGATTATCTACAGTTGGTAACTGACCAAGATCACCTAGTTAAGTGGGGGAGTACGACATATGAGGCTCTGATGGACAGAGAAGAGGAGAGCGAGCTTACTCAGGAGCTCACAACGACTTCTGAGACTTTAAAGGGCACTCAGTTGGCTCTTCAGGAGTCGTGGATGCAGTTAGGAGAGGTGACTGTGGAGTTGGAGCAGATTCAGTCTTTACCGTCCATAGGTCCAATGCAGTTACATATAGTAGTGGTTGGTGGTGAGTCAACTTCCACAGTAGGTAGTGATGGATATGTTGGGGATTCAATTACATCCATCCTTGAGACAGTTGCAGTAGATGCAGAGGAGGTTAGTGCATCAGTGCTGGACAGTAGAGAGAGTTTTGTGGTATCTGGTTCTCCAGTTGTTAGCACGATGGCAGATGACACAGAGCAAGTTTTTGGGAGTCCTGTGGTAGCCAGTGTGGATTTGTCCGAGAGTTTTTTGCTAGTTGCTGACACCACTCCCTTAGATTCCTAGGTTACGGATAGGGTATCATCTAGTTTGGAGGCTACTTCTCATTATGATTTGTTTCCTTTTGTCGGAAGCAGATCTATTCCTCCTTTTCATACAGCTGATCGTGATAGGTAGTTGGTAGTGCCAGAGTTTCTGAGGGATCAATTGTGGATTGCATGGGAGCAGGTTGATGCTGCTTCTTTTAATTTCTACTGCACGGAGTCATTTATAAAGTACTTGTTGGAGAGTCCAATTTTGCTGGAGGGACCCTTTAGGACTTCTAAGGGTAAACTTATTCGGGGTTCTCGCGGTATTCAATTGTTAGTGGGGAAGATTGTAGATACCTTGACTACCATGCTTCCTCATCGGGATTTTGTGGTTGGGTTTGCTGAGCGGGTTACTCAGGACCCTACCCAACCAGTTGTTGGGAGTCAGAGATTGGAGCCCTCCCTTGATTCTCAGTTGGTTTTTAATGAGCCTCTGACAGTGATTGGAGTTTTTCACCATGATTACACAGTGAGGAGCACTCATCACTTTTCTTTTGACCCACCGATGGAGGACTTGTTTGCGCGTCGGTGTGGGTTGGCTCTAGGGTTATACCATTCTTTTTGGGATGGGTTTACCCCATCTGCAGTGGATGGGGTTGGTTACTACACGTTAGCAGGAGTCGACTTGTAGGGTCAGTACATCCAGGATTGTTTTACAGTGGATGGATATCTGGATTATGAGAGTACACAGAGAAGGTTGGCAGGGTATGCAGGGAGTTTTGGTTTATTGGGGGGTATTGGATATCCATTCTTCCTTGTTATGGATGGCTGTGAGTTTCATCTCTACTGGGATCCAGGCAGTAGCACGTTTGGCACTGTGGATTGTGTGGGTCACTATGGTTGGTATGGTGACAGTGTGTTTCGGTTGGCTCAGTGGATGGTGATTTCATCACAGGAGTTTGCAGGTGATCACAGGGACATTACTCCATTCTATCCTTGGGATCTGGGTGGATTTCTATGTTTTGTTTTCTGAGATTGCTTGGGGACAAGCAATTTCAAGGAGGGAGGACTGTAATGTCCCCGTTTTTAGGCACTTGGGATTAGCTTATTTTTGTGACCCTCGTGGGCTAATCGGGATGTTGGAGGCGGTTGTGTGACAGAGCCAGTGGTCAGTTCCATTCTAGACGTCTGGGATGCCAGGGTTGCACTTTGTTTGGGTCAGAATGACAAACTTACTATTTATAGTAAGTGTTTATTTTGGGTGATAGTTATGATTATTTTTAGTAGGGCGCTTGTGCATCGGTATCAGTGGCAGTTGTGGATTCATTTGCAGAGTTTCCAGTTTGAGAAACTTACTATTTATAGTAAGTCTATTTTTGGCAGTGTCTTTTTATGGCAAGGCATTATGGCGTCTGGCTCAGGCAGTGAATATTTGTATAGCGAGTTATGTATTCAGGAGATTTAATAAGCTATTTGATAATTGATGATTATTAATTAAGGTATACTTAATTAATAATTTAAGAACTTATTATTTATTGCCAAAAGTATTAAATGTTTTCTTATAAAGTCTTGGAGTGAAATATGATTAATTATTATATTTCAATCTCATGAAATGCAAATGGGGAAGAAAAGCTAAGTATTGCTTTTAATTATGAAAAGTGTGAAGTTGAAGATTAGGGATTGATTTGTAAAGAAGACTTTATAAAGGCTTTGGAAGAATTCGAAATTATTATGCTGAATGATACATTTCATGTTTGGGGTTCGAGTTTGTTCAATATTAGGAGATGAGAGTTTGAAGAAATCTGCTGTTTGAATGGATATTCAAACCAGCTTATATCACTTTGAATTGGAGCTTGTTTCTAGTGAATTGTGAAGGTTCGAATTGGCATAGCTACGCCTGGAAGAGTGGAAATCTGTAGATTACAACAGTTGAAAGAGAAGATAGTAAGCTGAATACTTGACGCCATTTCATAGGTTTAATTGCGGTTTAATGCTTCTGGGCGCGAACACCTTCATTAAGCGGCATCCGCCATTTTCTACCAGCCGCCACCATTCTTGTTAGCTGCGGCCAATGTTGGCGGAGTTTTAATTAAACAAGTTCATTAAAATGAAATTGTTAGATGTTTTTTTATGAATGTTATTTCCATGAAGGTATTGGATAATTTTCAATTACATTCTCAATAAGAATTATAGAGGTATGTTGTGACTGGTTGTTACAAGAGTAGATTGATTACTCTCAATTTGTAATTTTATTGTTTTACCTGGTGAATTATGTTAAAATCTATATCATATTACAAATCCAAACAAATTAGAATTTTTGCAAGCAAAATTCAAGGATTGAGCCAGGCACACTCTTTACACAAACGTATCCTTTATGATTTGCGTAACCACAAGCACAATACAATTCCCTCACAACAAATGCAAAACAAATACACAATTCATTGGATAGATACATCCAATTCAAAGTGTTGGTTCAACTTGATCGAATTCCCAATTCGATAAGCACAATTTCTTTCAAACCCTTCACCAGTTTCAATTCTAGAAAATTATAAATGCATAAGATGATTCCTTCTCATGTTTCAAAAATCTTATATCCAAGAAGCACCTTCCTCTACAAGGTTTCGAATTCCAATCTTCAAGTAGACACTTCTGATAACTTAAAGTCCTCCCTTTATAAGAACTTAGGATAAATCATATAATGATATTCACTTTAATAAGCATAAAGTATCATTAAAACATAAGATATCATTAATACCAATGATATACTTATAACTCCATCATTAAATTAAAAACAATGGAATCCATCATCCCACAATATGCTGATAGTGAAATACTAGAATCCATCATCCCAAAATAGAAACTGGCTCTGGATGACTTACCCAAAATAGTAAGTCCTCACGGACTGACCCTCAAAACAAAGCATTAGCCCACGAGGGTCGCTATGATGGGCTAACAAACTTGTCCTCCTGACAACTGCTAAATCGGGGACATCACAGTCCTCCCCCCGAAAATTGCTTGTCCTCAAGCAATTGCAAACCAGGGTGCTGAAGGATGTCCTCTGATTCCCAAGTGGCATCCTCAATCGGTAAACCAGACCACTTGATCAAAAACTCCCTGATAACTCGCCGACGCAAATGATGCTCGCGAGTCTCCAACATAACCTCAGGTACCAACTCTTACTTCCCCTCATCATCCAGAGGGGGTAACAGAGAAGAGGGAACATGTCTACCTAACGCCTTCTTAAGGCACTATACATGAAATACATTGTGCACCCTACTGTCCTCTGGCAAATCCAACTCATAAGCAACCTCTCCCACCCGCCTAACAACACGGAAGGGCCCGTAATACCGAGGCTTGAGCTTCTCAGCCCCACTCTACCAGATAGAAGATTGCCTGTATGGCTGCAACATCAAATAAACTAAGTCTCCAACCTGAAAAGATCGAGCAACCCTCTTTTGATCAGCATACTGCTTTTGTTGATTTTGGGCTCTCTAAATATTATCCCTCAAAGTCCCCATAATATCCCGATTGTCCTGCTGCACTGGGAACTCCGCTATTGTTGAATAGCAAATTCAGAAAACTCGGTGGATCATATCCATACAAAGCGCGGAAAGGAGCCATCCGAATAGACATATTATGGGTGGTATTATAACAATACTCACAAAGATAAATCCATTTCACCCATGATCTCTACTGAGTAGACAGTTCCGGAGATAGCCCTCCACCCACTTATTAACTATCTTATTCTGACCATCAGTCTGAGGGTGGTAGCTAATACTAGGAGTCAACTCCGTCCCACACAAGAAAAAGAGCTCCTGCCAGAAGTGACTCATAAAGCGGCTATCTTGGTCACTGACTATATTCCGGGGTAAATCGTGCAATCTGAACACCTCCCGAAAGAATAATTCAGCAACCTGTGTCGCTGAGAAAGTGTTGTAATCGGAAAGAAGTGGGCAAACTTTGTAAGACGATCACCACCACATAAATGCAATCCCTTCCCTGAGCTTTAGGCAAGCCCACAATAAGGTCCATAGAGATGCATAAAAAGAAGCCCTATCCAAAATATCCAACACAATGTCCAAACAAGCAAGATGATCATCCCAAGTCTTGCTGTAAATCAGAATATCATCGAAGAAGACTAGAACAAACCTCCTCAACTAGCTATGGAACACTTTGTTCATGGTAGACTAGAAGGTGGCTGGAGCATTAGTCAAACCGAAAGGCATGACTAAAACCTAAAAAATGTCCATAGTGACATCGAAAAGTTGTCTTCTCTATATCCTCCTCCTGCATCTGAATCTGATGCTAGCCGGATCTCAAATCAATTTTAGAGAAATAACATGCCCCATGCAACTCATCTATGAGCTCATCAATGCACGGAATGAGATATCTGTTCTTGATGGTTCTCTGCTTTAGCATCCTGTAATCTATACACATCCTGAGCGTACCATCCTTCTTTACCAGAACCACTGAAGAAGCAAAGGGTGATTTACTAGGCCTAATATGCCCCATAGAAATCAGCTCTTGGATGGTCTTCTCTATCTCATCCCTCAGGCGCTTAGGATGCCTATAAGAAGTAATCATGATGGGCTTTGTGCCCTCCTCCAGCTCAATAATATGCTCTATTCCCCTATCAGGAGGTCTGCCATGCGGTAAATCGCTACACACTTTGGAGTGTTTAGTTCTCAATTCCTGAATCTCAGGATGATATGCTAATTTTCCTGACTCCTCAATGGTGGGTAAAATCCTGCACTCCGCTGCCCACTCAACTGCATCATGTCGTATGAGGTGTTGGATCCGCCTAAGGGACATGGTCCTCAAGCTATCCTCTATGATTGCCTTGAGTATATGTTTCATGCCATCCACCTCAAACTTCATCTCCTTATCTTTGAGGCTGAGATAAAAGGCCTCAATCAAATGTAACCAACTCATGCCCAAGACTAAATCTGTGCCACCCATGTCAACCACATAAAAATCAGCTTTGAACTCATAGTTGGCCTCAATCAAATGTAACCAACTCATGCCCAAGACTAAATCTGTGCCACCCATGTCAACCACATAAAAATCAGCTTTGAACTCATAGTTGTTCAAATTCATGGGAAGATTTGTAATCATTCTGTCACATTTCAAGGTGTAACCATCTGCCACCTTCACCCTAATACCCTCAAACTCCTCAGTCTGCATTCCCCTCTTGGAAACCAATCGTGAATCAATAAAGTTATGCGTAGCCCTTGTATCCAAAAGAGCAAAGACCCGCTACCCTGCTAAGAGGCCTCTCATCCTGAAAGAACCCTCTTTCAGCATGTTGGAAAGATATACCAACTTAAGGTGGGAATCCTTTTCCACCTTATGACTGTCACCTATCTCTTCCAAGACATCCTCTTCCGGATCAATTTGCTGTTTTTCAAAACCAGCATGGTGTTCATCTTCATAAAACCATTCCATGAGCCTATTTCTACCTTTAGGCTTCGATGGGCATTTATGTTTCTCGTCATAAGGGTCCCTGCCGTAGAAGCACAATCTTCTTCTCAAATCACTAAGTGCCTCCAGATCAAGAGGTCATGTCACTGGTTTTCTGAATTCTGATCCATCATTAGTTTTTGGGACAGCCTTATCATCATAAGAGTTATTTAATGACCTGGGAGGAAATTTATTGCGTGGAGCTGAAAAACTCCAAATCTCTAGCCTTCTTCATGGCTAACTGCAATGTATTAGGGTCAAATGACTTAACCCAACCCCTAAGAGGTTCCACCAACCCCTCTATGAAAAGCATGACACGCCTCCTCTCTGATATGTCCTATACCATAACTGAAATCTTCTGAAATTCACCAATAAAGGTCTCCAGGCTGCCTGTCTGTCTGAGCTATGCGAGCTCTCTGAAGTAGGACTCTGGGTCCTTCCTGTCAAATCTCTCCACTAACCCATCCACAAAATCCTGATAGATTACAATCTGATCATGGTGTAATGATACCGATCCATGGTACCACCAATCATGCGCTAAACCATCAAGATGCAAAACAACAAATCGAATGGCGTCCTCAGACATAGGACGCAAGGAAAGGTATGTATCCAGCTTGTGCATCCAAGCTCTGGCAGTCATCTAGCCACTCCCATCAAAATGTGCTAATATCAGCTTGTTGGTGGCTTGCTTGAGATCCTGATTTGCATGCCTGTTACGTCCATATGTCCTTCCCTTGGAGCGTTCTCGTTTCTGAGTCATGAACGATCGAAATTAAGGTGTTGCTTTACTTCAGGAGGTAAAGCATCCCACTCAGTGTGCAAAGCCAAAATGTCTTCCGTAAAGGAAGCCTCCTCATCAAAACTAATAGTGTCTGCCTCTGGTCTCAAAAAGGTAGGACGCATCGGTCTGTCCTGTGTACTTGTCAAATCTATCCTAGACCTGTGTGAACTGGCTGACACACTCCTCCGATCTTTGTCCCTGTCCTGATTCTGAAGCAAGGTAATACGCTGCAAAGTATCTGAAAAATTCTGCAGAACTGTAGCCATCTGTTGTTGGCCAACTGCCAACTCCTATTGACTGCGAGCAATATTTCTGAATACTACAGTTGACTCTCTGTCATCATCATTACCTATAATATCTAGGATTTTGTCTCACATATTTCCCTATTCCCTGTCACCAGATGGTGGTGAATTACGGCCCCTACGAGTGTAATGATAACCTTGTCTGAATCTGTCACCATCCATAATTCAGACACACTTTTCCCAACAGGCTGGCAAGATATTAGCTTTGATACCACTATAATGAGCCTGCCTGGCTCTTCTTTGCAAACTCAACAATTTTGCTTCACAAGATAAAAATAAACTACAATTCTTTTGAAAACAAATATTAAACCCTTTTTTTTTTAAAACATTTTCCAATATTTAAAAGTAAATAACAAATTTGCCAGGAAAGGCTAAACTCCTCTGTATGCGAATACTGAATATTAATATCAAATTGTATGGTGATTGCAATCCTTTAACAACCATGAAGCATTAACCAAATCAATTGCAAGAACTACCTTGTGTCAATTTTGATGGAGTGCTAGCCGCATGGTTTAGGTAGTAATCACGGCAATCCTCAAACAGCTTGCACGTCTTGACCATGTCCATGCGTTTGAAGACAATGAATGTTGGAATCTGCTAAGGCCGCTGACACTAAAGAAGATGACGCCAAAACAGTGATTCAATCCCCTTCCTTCAACCCGCGATATAGGTGAGCAATTTTCAAATGCAGCCTTTATGATTTGCGTAACCACAGGCACAATACAATTCCCTCACAGCAAATGCAAAACAAATACACAATTCATTGGATAGATACATCCAATTCAAAGTGTTGGTTCAACTTGATCGAATTCGCAATTCGATAAGCACAATTTCTTTCAAACCCTTCACCAGTTTCATTTCTAGAAAATTATAAATGCATAAGATGATTCCTTCTCATGTTTCAAAAATCTTATATCCAAGAAGCACCTTCCTCTACAAGGTTTCGAATTCCAATCTTCAAGTAGACAATTCTCATAACTTAAAGTCCTCCCTTCATAAGAACTTAGGATATAAATCATATAATGATATTCACTTTAATAAGCATAAAGTATCATTAAAACATAAGACATCATTAATACCAATGATATACTTATAACTCCATTAAATAAAAAACACTGGAATCCATCATCCCACAATATGTTGACACTAAAACACTGGAATCCATCATCCCAAAATAGAAACTGGCTCTGGATGACTTACCCAAAATAGTAAGTCCTCACTGACTGATCCTCAAAACAAAGCATTAGCCCACGAGGGTCGCTATGATTGTGGGCACTTATTTAAAGTGGGTGGAAGAAAGCCTAAACCAATTCTTAATAAGAGAAATTACAATTCTGAGAACCAATTTGAACTGCTGTCAAAGAAACAGAATCTGATGAGAGAGGCTCTAGTGGGTGGAAAAAAGCCCAAATCAAAGAAGCATCTCTCTTCTTCTACACAGAGAATGAGGAATTGCAATTTTGAGAACCAATTTGAACTGCTAATAAAGAAATACAAACCCCAGTTTGAGATGCAGATTTAAAAGGCTACAAACCTTCCTGATTCTAGTTGTGGTTGGTGCAATTGGATGTTGAACTCTGAGTATTCAGCAATACCAAATATACAAGACATCATTACACACAAGGCACTTAGTTGTCGTTCTAAGTCAAATCAAGGTGAGAGTTGCTAGCTTCAATGTTGTATATAAACTAAAAACCGATGCAAGACAATAGAGGGTGTAAGAACAATCTTGCATCACCCAAAAAAAATATATCGTCTAGTTTTTCAACAAGGGTTATCTTTGGGTAGGGTTAGCATTTGTAGTTACTAACTACCTCTATTTATCCATTTTTTTAAAATGAAATATTATAGAACACTTCAGTTTCTTTCACTGTCGATCTTGACTGAAGAGTTTGGGAACCAAATAATTTGCACGTGACGGAGCAAAAAGCAACAACACAATTGCTATCTCTTAAATGTTTTATTGGGCTCAATGTTATGTAAGTGCTTCGGTCACAGTGCTTCTTCAGCTGTTAAAAATATTACTTCAGAGGCAAGAAACGTCTAAAATTATGTTAATTCACTAAATCTGAGGGATTCACGTTTTAACATTTTTCTACATTTGAAATAAACTAAACTATATTCAAAACCTTCAATAGAAGTGCCTCGTAAGACCCTGAACAAGTTCAAAAATTTTATTGATAGATAAATTGTTTCTCCTTGACCATGTTCTTTCTTTGACAATTTTTTCGTTCTAAAGATGGGCATCAAGCTTCTAGCCATTGGGTGTGCTTTTTTTGGATGCCTATAAAATTTTTGGAGGATGGTTGTTTTATGCACCGAAGGCATTCACAGTTTACATGAAAGTCCTACATCAACTGAGAGAGAAGTTGAAAAAGATGGAATATAATACTTTCTGAGAGAAAAATTACATGTTGAGTTCTGGAAGCTACAAGATGAGGCCAAGGAGTCAGTGAGTTCTTGGTTCATGCCATGCAAAACACATTGTCCTCATTGCAATTTTCCAGGGGCAAAGTATTGTTATTTGAAAAATAAGAAGAATTGCAAATTTCTTCAACCCAAATTTGAATTTCCCAAATGTTGACATTTCTTTATATAATACTTTAACATGTCTTTTAAATATAATAAATTAAAGTTTGAACACTTTGCATTTAAAGTAGAAAAGAAAAACAGAAAAATAGAAAACTAGCTGTCACTTGTCATGGTGCTTCTCCTTCTCCTTCCTTCGCAGGTGGCTCTTCAGCTGCTTGTTTCTCTTTGCATGCCTGTAGAGCATTCACAACCGTTGTGATATCATCATGTTCAGGAATAGTACATTTGTATTGCTGATAGTCCAATACGCAATCTGCTCACTGATCTCCTTAGCTTTTGCAATAAATGTTAGATGATGTTTTCCACACCACACCAGTGTAGCATCAATTCTGACCAACTTCTTATATTCTTCTTTATAAAAAACACAGGTATCATTTTTGGTATCAATATTATACTAATATTCATTTTTCAATTCATTAGCAGTGACAACTCCAGAACTGTCCTTTTGCAATTCACAGCCAATATCCTTAAAATATTCAATTATTTGTTCTATCAACTCCTTGGCTTCTTTTAAGAGCTTATTCAAATTAGTCATGCTTTTTTGAATACACTCGCACTTGCACCCCATGTTGAACATCTGTGATGTGTATGAGTTAATTTTGGCCTTCTCAATCAACCACACACTTCAACATAGTCCTTCTTCACCAGGTACAACCAAGACTGAATATGAGTTATTCATCCTGCCTGCCTACGTGATTCGACCTGTTGCCTT
>MU225534.1:616722-635344 GCA_018584345.1 Thuja plicata
GCCAATCTGCAATTAGATATATAATTCCATGATTAAGTTCATGTATATGCAACAGTATCTGAAATCAGTAATATTTTGCCATTTAAACTATCTTTGTCCAGCGAACCCTGCATGTGAATATAAATCTCTAAATCCACTCTTGATGCAAACTTCTATATTCATTGTGTCACATTGGATGACTTCAGTTCATACGACTAGAGATATCCAAACAGCCTCTTATGTAGATTCAACAATATAAAATACTGTACAATAGCAAAATAAGACTGGATTCTGGAAACAAGATGCATTAGCCAGTCACTACAACATAGAATAGTTAGAACATAAAATATGAATATCACCTCTAGAATGGAAAACAAGACGATATGAAAGTCTGTTGTTTTTCTTTTATTTTTTAAAAAAATGATTAAAAATTTAGAATATAAGACCAAAAGTGGAAAATGGATAAATAAAATGGTGGACAAATGGATGCCTTGATTTTATGAAATCAGGGCTCCATCAGACCTCCAATGGCGTTTGATGGGTGTGAGAAGGATCCACCACTCACCGTCCATATCCAACAATACAAGCACTGGATACAAATCAATTCGATGGAACCAATAATTCAGACCTCTTATGCAAGTCCTCAGTTCAAAACAATCAGCTTCAGATATTCAGAACTTTTTATATACATCAACACAAAGAAGCAACCATTGATTATACATCAGCAATCGAATGGAGACAATTGACTATACAACAGCAATCAATTGATTATTAGCTCGGGAAGAATCAGTCTTCCATCAACTAATTTGACCTTGGCTAGGGCACAGAAAGTAGGAACAATTCCCGAGAACAAATTCAATAGTCAATATTCAATAGATCATTTACTTCACAAATGAGCCTGTATTTATAACTCCTTGGTCTCCAAAGTTTCCCAAAAACCATCGTCAGTGAACTGGCCTTTATAATATAAACTTCCAAAACATTATAATAATAATAAAGTATTATTATTATTATAATATCGTCTTAATATTAATTAATAACATATTGTTATTAATTAACCCAAGTAATTATTAAATATAATTCTGATGATTCCTGCAACACCTGCCATACTGACTGACCAACATGCTCATCACTGCCCTGCCATAAATGGCAACTGCCAAATATAGACTTACTATAAATAGTAAGTCCCTAGTCCAAGAACTGAATAACTGAATATAGTCTGGAGAATTGACCACTGCCGGTACTGCCCTGTCAGACATGGAAACTGACCAACTAACTTACTAAAAATAGTAAGTCCAGACTTACTAAAAATAGTAAGTATGTCAACTGGGACCCTCAAAACTCTGCATCAGCTCACAAGGGTCGTGATGATGAGCTAACCCGGTCGCTGCCACAACCTGCTAAAAGTAGGGTCATCACAACATCCACATTTGTAGGGGCTGATTAGGTGATTGTAGGAGGCCAAGGCTCATAGTTGTGGTTTTCATATCCATCACCTCCTTTATCTGCTTCATATTTTGCTTGAGTGTTACTCCTTCCATCTTAGCCACTCCAATTTCTAAAACTAAAGCATTCCTGACTAACACCAGAGCATCATAAGATTCAATCAATCTGTCGATGAAAGGTAAGCCTCTGGTTTTCAAGTCTGTAACCCACTCCCTAGTTACTTTCCCGGATTGACTATCTATTTGAAGCTGAGACATTAGCTCTCTGTTTTTGTCAGAAGTGAGATCCAAGATGGTGTCAAAGGAGCTTGCCAATTGGAAGGACACAGGTTTCAACAGTGACTTGAGGCTATCAGAGAGTAATTCCACCATTACTATCAACTGGTCCTTGTCCATATCCTGATCTAATTTTGGATCTCCAGTGTCAATTCTGAACACGTTAAAATCAGTAGGGGCAGCTGTGTTGGGATCCTTTTGGACGGTAGGGTGAGCAATCTCTAGGAAAACATGTCTGGTTTGTTCATCCTCCACAAAGCGTGAAGTAACCTTCACTCTCTTTGCCTTGCGAGCAGGGAAAGGTCGTAGAATTTGAGAAATTGCATCTTTTGGGGGACATCTCTTTGCTTCCCTCTTTCTCTTCTTATCGAAGTTAACCTGTAACCATGTAGCGGTCGCTAGCACTTGGGACGCAGCTTGTACGGCTTCAAGAGAGAATAACAGTGTCCTCTTCACCGGTGGGGTGGTTGTGATGAGCCTAAGTTGGCCTCATCTAAAAACCCTCTAAATTTTATCAATTTCCGTACAAATCAGGTGTTTGGCATTTTGTCAAACAGTTGGCGGCTATCACTGTAAGACCCGTATGCAACTCTTATCCAAACTTGACTGCAAGCTCTAAGTTTATTTTCTTATGTGTAATTGTTGAAAGGATTTGGACCAATATATATAATTTCTCTGGTTTTCATTAATCACAACTTCTTCATAATCATCCTTCTATGTTTCGAAGCTCTGGAAACGTAATTCACTTTGCCAAATGGATACAATAATGTTTGCTTTCTGAAATTAACTTCAATGATCATGTCACATCATATGTAGTGAATTGATTTATTCAATCATACAATAACTGTTACCATGCTGAAGCATTTATTAAGTTTTCTTCAATAGCAAATACATTTTCTTTTAAAGGGAAGAACCTGTGGTTTCTAGTTGGACACACTCTGCAAGACTGGAGTGCAAGCCTGCTGCCACCTCCCCAATTGCCACCCGTGCTCCTCCTAGTCTCTCACGCGAAGCCCCATATGATTCCACGCGGCTCAAGGTACTCCGGCGTAGCTGATGTAATAGCCGCAACCAGTAAGTATATCCCATGCGGTAATGATACTGCAGGTGTTGCTACGGACCAGCACCTCCACGTGGTGCAACACAAGGTATCGTGGCATAGGGGAAGCCACGCGGGTGGTCTTACCACCCCAAGGCGGCACCTTCAGCTCTGCTCGCGTTTTTCCCACAACCCGCAACTATGTGCTTCCCAGCTCTCAGCTATGTGCCTTACAACATCTGTACCCACGACTTTTAGTGGCGTTTTGGGTGTGAGAAGAATCCACCACTCACCGTCCACATTCAGCAATACAAGCACTGGATACAAATCAATTCGATGGAAGCAATAATTCAGACCTCTTATGCAAGTCTTCAGTTCAAAACAATCAGCTTCAGAATTCAGAACTTCTTGTATACATCAGCACAAAGAAGCAACCATTGACTATACATCAGCAATCGAATGGAGACAATTGATTATACAACAACAATCAATTGTGGATTAGATGAAGAAGAATCAATCTTCCATCAACTAATTTGACCCTGGCTAGGGCACATAAAGTAGGAACAATTCCCAAGAAACAAATTCAATAATCAATATTCAATAGATCCTTTACTTCACAAATGAGCCTGTATTTATAACTCCTTGGTCTCCAAAGTTTCCCAAAAACCATCATTAGTTAACCTTATAATAATAATAAAGTATTATTATTATTATAATATCGTCTTAATATTAATTAATAACATATTGTTATTAATTAATACAAGTAATTATTAAATATAATTCTGATGATGATTCCTGCAACACCTACCATACTGACTAACCAACATGCTCATCACTGCCCTGCCATAAATGGCAACTGCCAAATATAGACTTACTATAAATAGTAAGTCCCCAGTCCAAAAAACTGAATAACTGAATATCGTTTGGAGAATTGACTACTGTCGGTACTGCCCTGTCAGAAATGGAAACTGACCAACTAACTTACTAAAAATAGTAAGTCTGTCAACTGGGACCCTCAAAACTCTGCATCAGCACACGACGGTCGTGATGATGAGCTGACCCAGTTGCTTCCACAACCTGCTAAAATAAGGTCATCACAGTGGTGGCGCTTGGAGCTGGTGTAGAAAAAAGAAATTTTAATACCTTACCTGGTTCTTAACTAGGTTGTTGAAGATCATGTGCTGACTCCTTCCCTTTTCCTTCATCCCTCTGGGGTGGCTCTGCTTCCTTCTCCTGACCTCCTTGGTTTCCTTGCTCTGGGGCCGTATCATCCACTGTGAGATCAATGTCAGACAAGGGACCTACTCCACAAGTTGAGGTAATTCCCAATCCCTTCTCTGGTGGTTGTCATTCACCTCGTCCAGCATCACCTGATGAACCTATAGTTGGTAAGCTTGAAATTGCAATATTTTGAGTTGGTGGTGGTGTCAGATTCTAGTTGGGAGCGACAGGGGTGCTCGATGATGTAGTATCCTTCCCTTACCCTCTTCTCTTCATCAGCCAAGTCTTGGTTCTTTTTAGGACAAGTGTTGTCCTTATATCAAGATCATCCAATTCTAGGGCCTCCCAATTGATCAACTTTCTCGGAGTATCCTGCACCTTTGAGTAATACCGAGGATCCACCACGTCTGAGTCGTCCTCTGTGACTCCATAAATATTGAATTGGATATGGTATTCCTGGATTTGTCCAATGGTCAACCTAGACCATGCCCTTTTCCGCACTTCATAGTCATTTGCACAGTTCGCCCAGAAATCCTCCAATGCAGACACATGATGGTATGATGATCCTAGCGGCAAGTTGTCCCTCACGAAATCACTTGGATCAAAATGCCCTCTTATAACATCATATGTTTGCATAGTGTATTTGCTTGCTGCCTTGGTGATGTTTATGGCATTGGACGAGGATGAACATGTGTATACCCCTAATGAAATAGAGAAAAAAATGTTTGTTGTATGTCTCTATGCACACCTCTTATTCACTTCACATATTTGCTTACACTGTTCAACCATAATAATCTTGTCATCTGCGTAATGGGGCAACTTCCACGGAAAATCATCAAACGCACCAATCCTGATATAGGTGAATGTGGGGAACTGAATGAAATAACTGCCATAAGTCTGAATCAACATGGCGGCTTCAGGGGAAATTCCCCTCTTTGGGCATCCTGTAATTTACGGACCAACTTCATAGTAAAAACATCATTTACTCTGTGGAAATTAGCAAAATTGTTGTGTATTTGCAGACTAGGGTAAAACTCGTAAATTTAGATGTCTTTAAAATCTTGCAAGTGTTCCAACCCGGGCAAGTATTGAGTGCAATATAGAGCATACACTAAATATGATGACATGTAAAAGAATTGATTTATCAGAATGAATTGATTAACTGGTGTATCTGGTCGCTAATTATTCCTACCCAGTCCAAGTATCATAACCCAGAGCAGATCATCTAGACGAAGAACATCCATTCGTTCTGGCAAATAGTATCTTCATCTCTCCTGAATCTGTGTAGTAGCACTATAATGTCAGCAATTTCACCCTTAATGGATGTCTGAAGGATTGTTCTGGGTAGCTTTGACTGACCCTTTCTTGCTGGAAAGAACCAATTTTCAGCAATCTTTGTTCTATATGCACCCCTCTTTAATTTATTCAAGTTTTATATTTTTAATATTATTATTTATTTTAATAATAATATATTATATTATTATAATATACTATTATATAAATATACTATATTTAATAATATATAAAATTACTATATTCGTTATATTATACTATATTAATTAATATATTATATTCTTTCATTATTATATTGATAATTTAGTTAATTTAATAATAAATTATATTATTATTTATTCGTTCGTTAATTTATTTTTATCATTTATTATTAAATCCTATTCTAGAAAATGGGGACATCACAGCTAGCTCCCTAAAATGCAACTCGATGTCCTTATCACATCTCTCAATCAGTTTGGTAGTAAACTTACCATAGATGATGATTGACCTGTGATCCAAGGTAATGAGACCATGATGCCACAACTCGTCGGCAACTCCATCTAAATGTAGAATGGAAAACTTAATTGCCTAGTCTTCAGCAATAGGTTTAAGAAATAAATAATTATCTAACTTATGCACCCAAGCTCTAGCTGAACACATCACTACCGTCGAAGTGATCAAGAGTAACCTTATCGAAAGCACACTGTAAATCCCTTTGAACAGCTGGTCCTCTATAATCAGCCCTTCCTCCCCTCCTCTTCTTTAGATACATTAATTCATTGAAAATCAAATTGTTTTTGAGTGGCTCAAGAAGGTTGTCAAACTCTACGTATGCATGTCGTAGCTCATCCACCAATAATAGGAGTCTCCTTTAAACCTTGCAAGGCTTCTGAAAGTAGGTTATTTCTAGGTGTTTGGATCTTCTGCTATAGGCTGCTATTGAGTGTTATTTTTCTGATTTGTGGAAATGCTCTCTGCGTTTTGTGTTTTATTACACTATCAAGTGTTCATATTACCCTATGTGTTATTTGGCATACATTGCAGGATTGGTGGATGGACAACATTGCGTTGCCATGTTAGATACTAGAGCCACGCATAATTTTATTAACGAGGGGTTTGTTAGCAGGTGTGGTCTCAAGGTGAAGGAATTTGCTGGTTTCTGAGTTAGGGTAGCAGATGGCTATGCCCTCACCAGTACGAGACGCATATGTGATCTCACACTTTCTTTTGGTGACTATGAGTTACAGTCAGATTTTTATGGAGTCAATCTGGGGGAGATGGACATTGTGTTGGGTATGCAGTGGTTACAAGATATAGAGGAGTTTACTCTAATCTTGCGCTTGATGGAGATGAGGTTTGAGTATCGAGGCAGGAGACATGTGTTGAGAGGTATCACGGAGGGGGAGTTTGCGCACTATGTCTCTTTGTAGAGAGGAGAGTAGGAACATACGGAGGCATTATACGATTCAGGTGGAGCAGGTCACACATCATGTCTCTTGCAGTTCACGGTTCCATAGTTCGAATCAGCAAACGGATGTGGTTCACTTTGCGAACAATCCCTTGTTCGATATGGATATTGCATTGTCATATGACAATCTGTTATTTGAGTTTGATGTCGGTTCCCCTCTGGTGATGAGTGATGACGAATTTTGGGATGCCATCAGTGCCCCAGGATTTCAGTCAGATCTTTCGGAGGAATTTTCAGAGGTGTACATAGTGAGGAGTGCGTATAACTTTATATTTGATCCTCATGTACAGGATATCTACCGGGTGCAGAGTTCGTCAGCGCATGACTTTGATGCTTGGTATGATAGCTTAGTTTGCGCAGAGAAAGGGGGCGAGTCTAGTCTACCCGTAGAGTTGCTTATGTGTGATGTTCCTACTTCAGCATCACCAGTTCTAGCTTTGAGTTCAGTTCCGCAAACTCTATTGATCATAAGGATAATGTTATCATTACAGGAGTTAGTTGGTGACAACAGGGACATTACACGCATTTATCCATGGGATCCCGGTGGAGGTGTGACTCCCTTTCAGGTGCAGTCCGGTGAGCTGTTGGATGCGAGATTGCTTGGGGACAAAGCAATTTCAGGGAGGGCACATTGTAATGTCCCCATTTTAGCTCACCTCGAGTTGCACTTAGGATTAGCCTATCAGTGACCTTCGTAGGTTAATCAGAGGGTTAGAAGGTCTCAGTTGTGAGCCAATTGCCAATTTAGGCATGACTTCCAGGCGTTAGGTTCCAACGGGAAGCACTTGATTTTATATGGATCATTTTGAGGTTATAAGCTATTAATTAGGTTTATAATCATTAATTAAGTTTTACTTAATTAATGATTAAATTTAAGCCTATTACAAAGTATTACAAGTGCATTTATTATTATGGTTGACTTAGACGCCTAAGCCAAAGTGGAGGCTTAAAATAATTTAATAATTATTAATTAAGTTCACTTAATTAACAATAAAGTGGTGGCCATTTACCTATAATGTCTAAGTGTGATTAAAAGACCCTTTCGCAATGCATTTTGGCAGCATACTTGAGGGAATTATAATTAAATATTATGATTCATTTATTCAAACTATAGACTATGCTGTGAATAATATTTGAATTCTGACTCTGAAGCTGGGGCCGATGGTGTGAGGAGGAAGCCAGGTTCTTTTTGACATCGCACTATCATAACTCTGCATGCATATTTTGTGAATTTGTGAAATCGTTCTTGAGCCAAGGGTTTAAGATTTCAATTGACTTGAGAATTGGTAATTCTCTAAGTTCTCAGCACCTTGAATTGGTTTATCAATTAACCAGTGAATTGTGCAATGTCAGTGGCTTCAATCAGAGGCCATGTCTGAGCTTCATGGGATCGCATGTGAGAAGGAATCCAGTGTGCAACATTAAGGGATAATCACAGACTGTATATGGAATTTAATCACAAGTTGTAGCATCTTTATAGGCTGTCGTTTCACTTCAGACTGTGGCGGCTCTTCTCCAGACTCAGCGTTTTTGAACTGAGGAATTCATACAAGTCAGTGGTAGTGATTTTTGGTGCAGATCACAGCACTATATTGAAGTTGCGTTTGATTTATACGCAGCCGTAGTTCTCTGTGGGACGGCAATCAATGTCTTGGAGGCTGCGATACTAATTGGAAAGCCAGCGTCTGCAAGAAGTGGCTCGTTTTTGTTTGAAAAAGAGACAACACTACAACTCCAGCTCCACGTTAAAGAAATTTGCATTATCAGACAGCAGCAAACATTCCCAGGCATCCAACGTCATTAACAACTAGTCCAGGTTCTTTAGATATTTGAAATAAATGTGCTGCATATATATTTAGCATTCTAAATATCTGCTTACAGCAAATTAGTGAATAAAGTTTGAAATGCATAGCTGGATGATTTGCATTTGAATTTCAAGCTTGTTATTTCAATTCCTTATTATTCAGAAAATACCAAAAAAAAAAAAAAAAAATTGCAAAAAACACATAACTTTCCAGACTTATAGAAATTCAGAGCCGGAATTGAAGGAATAACCCGTTGGGGTTATTACAGACTTTGGCCTTCATTTGGACATGTTGAGTTTGGATATTGAATATTGTTTTTCTTCTAGAGGAGATTGCTTCTCTTCTTGGTTTGTGTGGACGAAATCCCTTGCAGGCAACATTCTCCACATTGTTGGAAGATACAATATGGAGGATTCTTGGTGTTTTCATACAGGAAACACAACTAGGCTCATTGTGATTCATATTTTTTATATTGAGAAGGTTTGGCATTCCACATTTGGCTGAGAAACGACCGATTTTTGGAGTTTTAGCTGCTGCATACATTACCAAGTTGGTCGTACACCTCCAAGAACTAGGTTGTGTTGAAGAGGGTGTTTGCACGCCACCAACACAAATTAAAATATACTATGTACATTTTATCCTATATTGTTAAAAGGAAATCTCAAATGCTAATATGCTTGTTCAAGTGAGATGACCCCAAGGTTCTCTGTTGGTAATCACAAGGGGGCTTACACAAATATTCGAAGACAACAAATGCAATATCAGTATGGGATTTCACCTATAGGCTTTCTCAATGATGGGACTTCAAATCCTTTGAAAGTCTAATGATAGGACTCCAAATCCTCTGCATGTCGAAGCCTCTTATTACACTTCGCTATTCTACTAAACTATTTCGAAACAAATTACAAAAGGGATTAAGGGTTTAAGAAACTAAGAAAAATGACAATAATGGATGATGCTATAGATAGACATATCCCATAAAACTAATCTTTGCTAAACTAGATTACTCACAATGCCACATAAATAGTGCAATCTTCAAAGGAAATGAAAGATTTTGACTGTAAACATACATTTAAGTACCCAATACCGGCCCAACTCAAAAATGCATTCACAATTGAACTAATGTTGTAATTGGATTTAGACTAAACATACACTGTAACTCACAACAGCTAGATACAAATGGTATGAAACAGAAATCCATTGAATATCTTTATATTTCACTATCAAAATCATGGAACTGAAACTAACATTGAAGAACAGAAATCATGCATACATCGGAAGAGCAAAAGAAAGACACAATAACTTCAATGCTTCACTTGCATTAATTCCAAATGTTGTTTACAACAATTTCTATGGATCAGTTCCTATTGCTATTTCTACAACAATTACCCACTTTTGAACTACTAACTCACTTTACAAAGGAGAAAAGCACTGCCTTTCATAGGAGAAGGCTTACAAGATCAATGGTGGAGATTATCTCAATACCAAGGGCTCGGATTTGTCTCCTAAAAACATCAAGATATTTCAATTAATATATTTTGTCTACTCCCACTAGAAAATGAAACAATTGTACCTAACCCCACTATAGGACAAAAATGACAAACATCCCAAGGTATCATAGAAGAATAAGGCAAAAAAGTAGATATAGGAAAACATAACTTTGAATTTTCAATGTTACATCTTGTTTGATTTGAAATTCCCCACACTTTTTACAATAAAACATATTTTGAATGTTACTCTTTGAAAAAATTCATTCATTCATGTGACTCTTCAGGTGCATCCTTTCTTTTCTTATGTTCGTTGAGCTCATCCCATAGTTATGTCTGACATCCTCTTGTGAGTAGGAAAGTTGAAATGCCCTTGTACTCGTACTTCGTTTTAGTGATCTTGTAATTTTCATCAACCTTGGCAATCTTTGATGAACCAACACTCTTTGATCCCTTCATAGGCATCTATCCTACAATAAAGACTTCATTTGATTACCTCACGAATGCATTAGGCTTATTAAAGCTAATCTCCTTTTCTTGTGCTCCCATTCAATTAAATAAGTCATAATTCCATGATTGCATCAAAACGATCATAACAACAAAAGATTGTATTCTTGTGTTCACAAATATATCCCTGGGCATCTACATGAAAACACCACAACGTCATTATTGGTCAAAACGTTTGTAGGACTGTGGCATAATTCAGAACATTGAAACTTGAGTTCATCGTTATAATCATTTTATTTCGGATTGTCATAGTCAGATCGGCAATAAATTAGATCTTCTTAGCAATCAAGGAATAAGGACACCATAATCACACATGGATTGGCATCAAATGGATCAACAACTTCGTATTGCATAGGAAGATTAACATCATTTTGGACCATACGATCGACTTTAACTCACTATAATGTAATGTCAAATTGGACAAGGATAGGAGTGGAGCAGAAATTTACTATGTCCTGGATTGGCTTTGCTCATCCCTAATATATTGAGAATTTGGAAATGTGGAGGATCAGGTTTGGGGTCTTGTAAGGGAATGGTGGACCTTTCCTTATGCTTTGGATCAGACCTTTTTACCTTGAAGAGGATCAAACTTTTCTAGAGATTCAAAAGTAATTTTATAGAGACTAAGTGAATAAATCAATTATTTCATGAAAAGCAATAGAACTCACCGGGTCTAAAACTCAAAAACCACTGCACTGGGCCGAGAGAGGAATAGTGGCCAAAATCAAGCGTTAAAATAGCACTTACTAAGAATAGAAACATGTCTGAAATAGAACATTCGTTGGAAACTTTGAAAATCACTCCTAGAGCTCACCTCAGGGCACTAGGTCCCCTAACCACAACCACTTAGTCTATGGTAACCCGTGAATAGGCTGATAGAAAACTCATGTCCTAGAGTTCACCTCAGGGCACTGAGTCCCCTAACCAAAACCACTTAGCCTATGGGAACTTGGAAATAGGCTGTGATAGAGAACTCATGTTGAGCTAGGTGCAAGAAGGGTTTGTAGGTAAAAACCCTAATAAGAACAATTAGGATTCACAACTAAAAAATTAAGGAAAAGATTAAAAAACAGCTAGGGTTTGCTTATTTGATAGCTAGCTTTTCTTGTTTTTTCCATTGACCTAAAATGAAATTATATAAAACAAATGTAGAACATAATAGAAATTTGAAATTTTTAAAAAAATACCTAACTCTTCCAATTTGCTCCAAATAGAGAAATGCAACTCCAGATCAGTGGTAGCCTCCTCTATATTTTTCTTAATCTCCTCTAGATACGTCAATGGTAGCTACTAACCTGCCCAAACAATCTCCAATCACTGTTTTGTCCTCAACCAATTTGACGGTTTTCTCTCCCATGGCATAGATTTTTTGTTCAAAAGGTACTTTTCCCCTCCTACTTGAAAACAAATGAATGACTTTTTAGGGTGGAGGAGATCAAGTGTTTTAGTTTTGAGTTAAAAGTGTTTTTTTATGCCTTTTTATCTCCACTTGCACAACAGTCTTGGATTCCGAAGTCGGGAAGTCTGGCGAGTCTTGCAGACTCGAAGAGTCTTGCAAGGCTCTCCCAAACCCAAGTTGCAGGTCCTTGTGCCTCTTTTTACCTAGCTCACCCCTACACTCATCAAGTTTGGGCAAGTTCAGGCCAGTCCTATCATTATGGTTTAAAGAAATGAGATATCAATGGGTTGTCACAGGAGATAAGTTGCAAACTAAATAAATTGTCAACATATACATGTTTGAACATCCTACATTAAGGCTTACATACTTTTATTACCCGCTTATGCCATATTTTTGAAGAGTTTGCAGAATTTCTCTTGCATGAAGAGCATAACATGGGTAGCTATAACAGCATGTAAATTAGTATAGTGTGGCAATTGCATCACACAGTGAAATAAAATAATAAAGCCACAAATCTGACAAACCTAGCCATATAAGAAAAAGGTAAAAGTCTTATTACATTAAAATATTGCAATAGAGAAGGTCGTCATTCAAAAAATTGTTTGTACAGGGATGAACACAAGTTAGCTACTCCAAAACTGCATCCACATGATATCCTGTATACAATGAATCTAGAAACAAGACAAACATTAGAAGGAATTTTATCTTCTGTAGAATTTGGCTTTGCATATCAAAACACATGCATTCTGTGATGTCCCCGTTTTGAAACAGGATTTAATAATAAATAATAAATAAAACGATAAAGCATAATAAAAAATTTATAAATTAATTTAAAATTAAAAATGAATAGATGAATAAATAAATGATATAATATAATTATAATATGAATAAATAATTATAAATATTTTACTAAATACATAAATATAATAAATAAGTAAATAGTAATAAATATAATTACAAATAGATTGACCATACAACAAAAGCATTTCACATATAGTTTTCTTTCAATGATATAAATATATAATTAACCAAAGCATTTTAATGCACATGTAGTTTTCTTTCAATATAAATATATAATTCTTTATTTAAAATCCTTAAACAATAATAATAAATCAGTGTTATAAATAATTAATTATGTCAATAAATATTATTAATAAATATAACAGATACATAAGTGTTAATGAATCTATCTCCAAAATCTTTATGAACACCATACTAATTGACTCTAAGGAATACTCGCAGGAAACCATAGACAAGGCACGTATTTTGACAGCTACATAAACCATTAATCATTTGTATATGATAATTACACTTAGCCATCATCCTTGGAATAAAATAAGAGTCAAATATGATAATTAAGGAATTAATCGACTAAGCTGAGGGGGAGTAGCTGGGTATGGAGGAAACATTTGAACACTACACAAATAGAAAAAGGGAGCAACAAGAACCGTCGACTAGGGAGACCGACCAAGGTCAGATGACATACCACGATCCCATCACTAGGAATATATCACGTCAGATATATGATGGAGTCAATGTTAGCAATAGGAATTAACAAGTGACTAATCCAATGATTAATATTATGATACCAGCACACAACCGTTGGTAGTAGTTAGTACTTGAAAACTGAAAGGGTGCGATTAGATAAAGGCATATCAAATGACTCTTCATTTCCCAAAATTGGGTAATAAGAAGGCACGTAAATGCAACAATAACAATAGGTGATGACTGGAGACAAGGGACGTAACTCTTGCAAGGAGTCACGATCTTCCAAACCAAGAGAGCAGATATAAGAAGGCATTCAGAACCCTTTTATCTAGATCATCATTGAACATTTTCTATTCCTTATTTCATTCACATTTGCGTGGTTTAAGTTCAGCAGTAGCCTTCCTAAGGTAGTCGGCTACATATGTTGAAAGATGTCAATCAAGAACAGCACCAAGAAACATCGTCATTATAATCAGTATCAGACAAACAATCACCTTGAAGAGGGAGGCTTGATCAGACCAAACCCACAGCATCATTGCACACTTCTAAAGAGCTATCGGGAACCACGACTATTCTTTCATTGCCATAAGTTATATCTGAAACCACGGGATTATTAAACCGATAAGGGTCATATATTACAGATCAGATAGACATTACTCTATTCTATCGATATAATCTTTGAATAGTACATGATACAAGATTCATAGTACTAGTGCAATTCAGATAGTGCGATTATATATACTAGTTAAAAGTTAAACACTATTGATTGGGTCAAAGACTATTATTTTTACACAAGGGTTGTCAACCATATAATTCTTGCAAAGTATCAAGATACTGTATTCTGTCAGATAAGTAAAGACTTTAAATCAGAAAGAATTCTCTTGCAATTGAAATCTAAGTATAAAGTCACATAATCCTTAACAGATCCCATAAGGGGACATTACAGTGGTATCAGAGCATGATCCTGCCATCCTGAAGGGTAAAGATGAAACAAGGAGTACGGACCAGTATCTAAGAAAAGAGATTAATCACTCAGAGAAGTAAAGAATAAGAGAACAGGTACACAAGTATTGAATATGATGATTAAGTAAGGATTAATATAATAACCAGCAATGGATATAAGGGTAGTCAATCTCACATTTAATACATTACTTGAATAACTTATTAATTAATACCCAATAGTTATAGGAATGACTAAATAAGGACCGTCAGATTTTTAGTCTCTAATAATGAATTATTTATACACCTCATCATAGTCAGAGGGAGGAAGAGTAGGTAAGAGGGTAATGGGCTGATCTCTAAGTGAAGCCAGGGGGGGATGATTTCCACTCTTGGACTGACTTAGCGAGCCGAGAACCCCACTACGAACTTCCAGACATTCCTTTGTGATGAGTAAAATACTTAAGAGGGAAGCATGGTTAGGGAAGGCAAGCACCTACTAAGAAAGACACCTCGGGAGCAGGGGACAGAGGGTTAATGCAAACAACTTATTATTCATTATGGTATGTACAAAATTATCCCCCAAATACTACAACCCTTAAAAACATTAGAGAAAATCAATGAATTAGCCAAAAAATTACAGACATATCATCCAAATTAGAGTATAGAATCAAGACAGCAAAATATCTTTCCATCACATGTTGATGCAGAAAAATATTCAAATGCACATGATCTAATAAAAATTCTAAAAGAAAGATCAAGTTGAGAATTAAACAAAAAAATATATACTCAATGGACAAAGCAAACAAACAATAGAACACAACATTGAAAATCTTGATATTTGCTGAAGAAATCGTACTCTTTGAACAATAAATATCTGTTCAGAGGGTGGGAGGGATCTTGTTCACCTAGACTAGCTTTTTACTCAACCATGATATTGTCCATCACAATTTGAACGTCATGGAAGACAACCTTCGCGCATAAACTAGAAGTAGTTTCCAACTCATGAAACAGAAAATGAACACATCACAATGATATCATCCACAACATCACTTAATTGTTAACACTATGATTTTATCATTTAGGGCATCATATTATTTTACCTATCAACTCAAGATGACATCTAGTCAAATTCAACCTGTGTCAAATCCATAGTATTGACTCTGCTAACCAACCAAAGCATGAATTTGTTAGTCTTCAATTGCCAAAACATTCAGCTATATATGAGCAATCCAGCCATCATGAAAATATCTTAGTTGAATTGCATTAAATATTACTTGTAGGTATTTTATTGAAACATTTTTTCAAATATCTGAAAGTCCACGTCTGAAGCATGAACTTTAGGGTAGGACTGTTAATATTTTTGTCTTTTTAGTGACTAAAGTCATTAATTATGTTATGCAGGTTTCTAAGACAAAGCTTGTTAGTTCATTAACCTGATTGAGGTAAAGCTTAGAATAAGGTTTTCTTATATTTAGAGGTTGTTGAAGGGAAAAACATACAAAAACCGCAAGCTATCCAAGAAGCCATATGATTGAAAATAGTTGACAATATTCTCTTACTACTCGGTGAAAATTCTTTGAAAGAATCTCACATGGACTGTACATTCTCACATGAGTTAAAGCATTAAGGGAGTAGGTTAGCAAGAATCAAGATCTCATATTCTAAGATGCAATAAATCAGCAGTCATTTCAACCAATAAACACGTTGTGAGGAAGCCCGTTGTTTGAAATCAAGCAGGCCCTCAACAAGCAAATCTAAAAGAGATGGTCAGCACTTACTATGGGAAAGGCAATATTTATAAGAGAGAACTTCTATGTCGCATTGGCATAGCTTATGCCCACTTCTCTATAGACATCTCCCCTGAAAAAATCTGTCTTTAAAAAAATGATTGATTTAATGAATGCTAATTATAGATATAAACATACAGATAAGTTACAAGAAAGCAAGTCAATTCCAAATAATAGTCTCTTGTACTTGCTTTCAGTAGCAACGTATTGCAAAGTACTTTCAAGATTTATAATTTTTGGATCTACTAAAACAATTATCAAACACAATTAAAACAAAGCATTAAATCTTTAAATATCATGAGTGTATTCAGGGCATTTTCCTAATTTAAAAAACATACCTGTCAATTGTGCGGCCTGTAAAAATTACAGGTAAGTATCGGTAATATTTTCCAGCACCAATGCGCTCTCCCATCTGTTTCATTTCATGCGGGTCTAAAAGAATCAGAGCTTTCCACAAGCGGCAAAAGTCCATTCTGAAGCTTTCATCCAACTCCCTATAAATGCCATGATCTAAAAGAACTGGGAATTCCCATTCACAAAAAAAAACCATTTAAAAAGGCATTTAGAATACCTTGCCACATAAAATGCAGCAAGATGACATCTAAACATTCTTACAAATTCAAAAGTAAAATGGATAATAAATGCATTAAACATTTCATTTGACAAAAAGGGATTAACAGAAAAACCACAATTAACTGCGTACCAATGTCAAATCTACCATTTTTGCTTGAATGTGGAAAAACTAATATGTTCCCAGGATGTGGATCTCCATGGACATAACCATGGACAAATATCATTTCTGCAAATACCTCCACTAAGGCTTGAGCAACCTACAATTTCAATTATGCCAGAAATTTGACTCAGTTTCCCTTTTTAACTTGAATTGCAATAGACCAAGTTTATAGGCAATAAGCAGACTCTAGTGCAAGATGATAGTTCAAATATGAAAGCACCAACTAGACTTATGAAAGTTTCATCTATGCATGAATATGCATGTGTCAATCCAGTAATTCAATATAAGGCAGTGACTAAGCTTATGATGATTATGTGTAATACATGTGTGTGAGTGCACACGAATACGTGGGAGTTTACTACTATACCTGGTAATAAGCAGACTTTAGTGCAAGATGATAGTTCAAATATGAAAGCACCAACTAGACTTATGAAAGTTTCATCTATGCATGAATATGCATGTGTCAATCCAGTAATTCAATATAAGGCAGCGACTAAGCTTATGATGATTATGTGTAATACAGGTGTGTGAGTGCACACGAGTACGTGGGAGTTTACTACTATACCTGGTAAATTACATACATGAAATAATAATACAGATGGTAGTGTGTACCAGATATAGGAGTAAAATATATCTTGGATTACAATTCATCCGACTGTACCCTACTCACTTCCTTGGCGGTACACAACATATTTAAAGAACCCGACGATTGCCAAGAGAGACACGACTGTCAACCAACCGACACTTACTACCTGAGAGCGACAACCAACGAACAATTAATACATTGACGAAAATTAATACATTGACGGAAAGCCAATATTAGCAGACGTAACAATAGGCATTGTACACCAACTACAGTGGACATGTACCCTTTCTTGACCTTCTGAAAAAATTATGTATTCGAAACAATGCACTTTATTTCATTTTGTCAACATTCTGCATTTTAAAATATAAATGAAACTCATAACACCAATGTGCCAAAGAGAATTCAAGCTTTGAAAGGTGGAACCGTGGAACAATATTCAACATTTTTTAACTTCTTAAGTTACAATTTGTTGAATTTTGTCAAAATCCAAAAGATTGTGGAGCAATACTAAGAAAAAAACGAACACACAAACTTTTGAGAACAAAAGGGTTCTCAACAAACATCCATGAAAACTACTAAAACCATGGCATGCCCAAAAACTATGTTACAAGGAAACTAGAAATTTCAATTTTGTCTGGGCACAATTTGATTAGAACAAATAAAAATATCCTTGCTTAAAGCAAAGACTACAATCCAATCCATAACACAACATTACTAGATAATCCATTTTACTATCCAAAGACAAGGAAATGTTGCTATGTATAACTTTTGGAATGAACTTGTACACATGTGCAGCTAATTTGGGCTGATAGAAGTGCTTATTTAAGTCAAAAAATGGTTGTGCAATCATGATTGGTCTATCTCAAACCAATAACTTCAAATATGTTTTGCGCTATGTAAGGATATTTAAGTACGCAAATGGAGTAGGGTAATGTTTTCAGTAATCTTGTTCCTCTATGTTGATCAGGTTTTTAGCTAAGTTACCGGATTCCTCTGTTGAGGCCCGAATCTTGGTTCCAGTGCGATCCAGATCCTAGTTCCGCCCAGATTCCGCTTGGATTCCGCTAGGGTTTTTCGGAATGGAATCCAGATTCTCTGTGGATTCCTCACTGAATCCACAGGGAATCCGGATTCCATTCCGGAACCCTGTCGGAATCCAAGCGGAATCCGGGAGGATCTGCAAGAATC
>MU225534.1:644773-661632 GCA_018584345.1 Thuja plicata
ACCGAGAGCATCATTCAACTCCTCTAACTCATCTGAGCTCATTGGAACTATCCCTTGACTTACTATAAATAGTAAGTTCACACCAATGACCCTCTAAATCCCTCGCTAGACCACGAGGATCGCAATAATGACATGGCACCATCAGTTCAATGACCTGCTGAAAAATGGGGACATTACAAATGATGACCTTGATTCCAATGAAGATGATAAAGAAGAATATGGAATTGGATATTAAGTTTACTGTTTTAATTTTTAACTATGAAATATGGCTTGTGATTTAAATTTTCAGCATGTAATGACATTTTGAGACTTTTGCAAAGTATGAATATGATATAATCATATACTGACAATTATGGATTTATCATTTTATCATTGTCATATGAGAATCACACTTCTAACTTCTTATTATTATCATTATGTGTTTCAACTTTGAAGTTTTGAACTAATGATGAATGAGCATTGACATGTTAAATGTATGGAATCTATGAATATACATACATATATAAATTTATAATATATATATATTTCGAAAATGTCTATATATATACCTGTGGAACCAGGATCCGGCCCAAAAAAAATTTTGCCGGATCCCTGAACCCGAATCCGAACCAGAACCAGGATCGGCTACTTAGGTTTTTAGGAACACCACCAACGCAGAATAAGAGTCCACCAAGGGTGTGTCCTATCCTCTCTTGGACAAGGATTCTCGAATGCTATTGGAACTAATCAAACAAGAGATCCCCAAGGTTCCTAATCGACAGGTCTTAACTGTGCTTAAATATACTTGGTGGTTTGATGTGATTTGCTAGTTTTCACTAAGGGAACTTACACATTTGTTCTCTAGCAGCAAATACAATATTCTCTCTCCAAGGCTTCCTAATCTAACTTCACTTCTGGAAATAAATTGAAAAAGAATAAAGGTTTAGAGAGGTCTACTCCTATGTATTCCTAATGAAAGCCAAAATGTTTGACAATTGCAGTCCCAAGCTGAATATGCTTCACCAGGTGAAGTCAACTACACAACAAGTGCGATCTTCTGGGGTTATAAAAATATTTTCAAATCATTAAGCTTTCGTTGCACTCATATGCATGCATAAATAACAAACAACATAACAATTGAACTAGATTTCATAAAAAAGTTCAAACTAACCATGCATTGTGACCCACATCAGCAAGCCACAAATGGTATGAACATGAGAAATACAACACATTCAAACAAAATAACATCCATACATCTAGCTAAACCTAAGCTGAAATAAATTTGGAGAAGGTAGAACCATGCAACTCACGAAAAAGACAGCTTATCACCAAACCAATGAGAAGTTTGCATTCATTTTGGCAACATAACAACAATTCTCAAAACCCTTCTTACAAAATGAGGAGAGGCCATGCCTTTTTATAGTTTTTTACATTTCAAATCAAAGGTCAGGATTAATCCTCTTCAAGGGCCAAGATTTACCATCTAGAAGCCTTATAGGATTAAAAACATTATCCTACACCTACATCCACTAGAGGACAAAATACCTGCACCTACCTTGCCTACAGAAGTAAATGACTGCATCCTGACATTCAAATATTACATTTTGTTTGCCAAAAAGGCCATTTTTAGAATGAATCTTCTTTTAGCATGTAAAATAGAGTCATTTGTCCCTCTCAATTACCCATTTTTTTTCTACATAATCCCTGAACCGTGATTTGATTTGTGGTCACTTAATGTATGAAATATCAAGAACCAGCCTAAGTCTGTAGCTATAAGTGTCCACACCCACATCAATTTAGTTTTTGGTGGTGCTTCCAGAAACCTTACTGAGTCTCTCAAGAGACTCATATTTCATAGAATTGTTGTGCAGGTCACAGTACTTATAAAGATTAAAAGAAAGAAACTGGAGGATCTTTTCAAGCAGGGCATGGTCAGACTGGGTTCATGGGAGAGGTCTCTCATGGATACACTTGGAAAAGGCAAGACAGGATACACTTGGAAAAGGGAAGACCAGGAGCTCACCCCCTTCAGAAATGCACTCCATAACTTCATGTCAGAGATTAAAGACCTCAACAAGGATGAAAGGCAGGTGATCAATGCAGTCCCTATCACTGCTATACCAAGACCTGATTTTCCAATTGTCGAGCCCCTGACACATCCCTATGAGCAGCACATCAAACAGGATGAAGTCCTCAAATGGATGGAAGGACAGCAAGGATGGGTGGAATGAATACCATACCAGGATGGTGAGAATATATGATGTTCCTCTGATACACAGACTCTCTGATATACTCTTTTTGTAATTGTTCCGTAATTACACATTGATCCTATGTTGATTAAGCTTCTATTTCAGATCTAGACACTCAGGTGTAGTTAGATATGTATGTAGGATTGATATGTAATCTACCGAACATATATGTCTGGCTCTCGTTTTGGTAGCTGGTATGAGCAAGACACCTGACTGTAATAGCTTTTTATGAATATCATATATCTTTAATAGAATATATATATATATATATATATATATAAGTAAATGAATAAATAATAAAGGATACGATTAATATTTAAGGTTACAATCACTTAAGAAAGGTCTATCAAGTTGAGACACAACCTTTGGCTGATAGATGATATATAAGGAGAATTGGAGGACATTAAAAAAGGGGCTTACTGTAATGTCCCGCTTTTCAAATAGTTTTAAAATAAATAAATAATATATTTCAAGAATAATAATATATAATATATAATGTAACAATTATATTTTAAGATTAATAATATATAATAATAAATAATGTAACAATGATATTTCACGATTAATAATATTAATCATAGATACATGATAAATATTCATTGTTAAATAATAATAGTAAATATAAAAACTTTTAACAAAAATATTAATAAAACAATATAACATTCTAAAATAATGAAATATAATATGGTTGACTACATGGAGTAGTCCATTAGTAACAAGCATACAAAATCCCTTATTAGCAACACAAACTATCTGGCGACCATTCTGAATGGTCGTGTCAACAGTAGACAATGGCATGCACAATAAGACACGATCGTTGGAAGGAGTATAAGTAAGGTATTAACTCCATTCAATGAGGCACCGAAAGGGAACAAGAAAAAGAATATATAACAATCTAAAATCGGGGCTGACAAGTACAGAAAACAAACAAAGGATTGGTGAATCTAGTCAGCAAGGAAAGGACACAGTCAGCGTGGAGGCCTAAACTCAGCGCTGGGAAATACACTAACAGCAATAACAATTCAGTCCTAAAGAGAAGTACGGTGTGTACTCTAAGGACAATTCAATAATATTTCTATATTAACACTAGATTATACTGAATATATATATTTATAGATATAAATAAATATAGACTGGTGTATATATACATATATACATGGAAGAAGAATAAGAGATTATAAATATAATTGATACTCGTCAAGGCAGAGATGATGAAGGAAATGAATCATTTACAATGCTGGTAAGCATTGTGTGACAGTAAATCATACTGTTACGTATCTATGAGTTAAATACTGATTTACATAATAATATCATATCTGAATTCTATTAGCGATAGGGAATCCTTACATGTTCTACTATATATATGAATATTAAATATATATATAACAGATAATAATACTGATAAGAAGGATAGTTACGAACTATAAGGTTTATCAAAATAAATGGTAGAATAAATATATATATATATATGTGTGTGTGTGTGTGTGTGTGTGTGTGTTCAGATCTGTTACTACTTAGTAATTGAAAAGGTAGGGACTGAAGTGTTTCCAAAGAGGCGCAGTCTAAATCCCAAAAGGATAGTTCCCAAGACAGGGTGGGGATCAGTGACCCTCCAATCCATGAGGGCAAAAGTCCCAAGGGAGGGCTTGATCAAGTGGTCTCTAAGCGCTTTGGATTACATTCAAGTTTTTTCTCTTCTCATACCGAAGTAATAGCAAGATCAGATTTAACAATAAAGAACTATAAACAGTACTAGGAATCTAATTACTTAATATGTATAATAAATGAACAAGATTCTCTATGTAATAGTATAGAAATGGAATCATTGCAACTTAGTCCATTTAGTTTAGGCCATAAGAATATTAAAATGGACAAATTTGGGTTATAACAGGCCTAAACCTAGCAGGGGGCATTACAAGTGGTATCAGAGCTATGATCCTGCCATCCTGTCATTCTAAGCCAATAAAATGGAATCTAACAATGAGTGGATTATGTGTATACTTCATGTTTGCTCCGTGTCTTCATGCATTAATGTGTATACTTCATCTATGCTTCGTGTCTTCATATTTTTATGCATGTATTTCATATTTTTCTACTTCGGGTTATCTAGAATAAGAGAACAAGTAGAGAGAGATGTATTTAAGGCATAAGTGGTTTTGACAAATTGAATTGGTCTAAGATCATTTTCCTAGAAGATGAGAGGAAACCTGTTTTGAGATAAGTTTTCAAATTCTACTACTAAATCATAAGAAGAAAACATATATTTGCTTGAGGACAAGCAATTTTGGGGAAGGGCGGAATTGTAATGTCCCGCTTTTCAAATAGTTTCAAGATTAATAATATATAATATATAATATATAGTGTAACAATTATATTTTAAGATTAATAATATATAATAATAAATAATGTAACAATGATATTTCGCAATTAATAATATTAGTCATATATACATGATAAATATTCATTGTTAAATAATAATAGCAAATATATTAATAAAACAAAATAACATTCTAAAATATATTATGGTTGACTACATGGAGTAGTTGATTAGTAACAAGCATACTAAATCGTTTATTAGTGACACAAACTATCTGGCGACCATTCTAAATGGTCGTGTCAGCAGTAGACAATGGTATGCACAATAAGACACGAACCTTGGAAGGAGTACAAGTAAGGTATTAACTCATTCAACGTGGCAACGAAAGGGAACAAGAAAAAGAATATATAACAATCTAAAATCAGCGCTGACAGGTTGTTAGTAAACAGATTTGCACTTTAAAAAATACCAACACAAACTAACTCATAATGCCCAGATGAAAGTACAAATGCTACTAACAGTTGGAGAAGTTATCATTAGATTGATAACTTTCCTCTGAATTGAGAGGTACAGCTCTCTCTTAGAAAGATTTACAATGAATTAAAATATAAGTTATGTCTTTAACCAGAAGACACAAAGGCATACCAACATTCACCTAGCAACATTGTGTGAATGCGATTATGGATTTAATAATTTAAAAGAAAACTAAATGCATGGCACACAGACCATTCACTTATTCTTCCCACTGTAGGGGCATGAGAGGGAGATTTGATATTTTGTTTTCAAATAAATGAATAAATGGAACTCATAGAATTTATGACATTCATATGCACAACTATAACGAGCAGGTCAGCATAAAAAGATGACTGGAATAGCTCACAGACTACACGCAATCAGAAACAAAATATTCAAACTCACTGATTTAATATATATTTCTTTCTTTTCTTTTAATACATAACCAAATGGCTCAAAGACCATGTTATCCCTGCACAAAAACTATGACTGAAAACATTACATGCATTCCCTCTTTCCCTTGTTACAATAAGAAATCTTTGTTCCTTGCTGGAGCACACAGACTGCCAAAAAAAAAGAAGCGGAACCTCATCTCATCAACTTCCCCCCAATAAATAATATCTTATTGGTAGTTATTCGGTTACTGTAACCGATTCTTCAAAATCATTTCCTCTCTAATCTTTATTTTCTTTTTCCTCTCGTGATCTTCTCTCATTTATATTTTGATATCTTTATAAACTATTGATTTAAAAGTTTATAAGGATACAATTTAACATCTTCAAATGATATTTGGACAAGTGGCATATGAAAACATTAATCATCAATAAAAATTCTTGCTGCTGGGCGGATTTTAAAATATTTATGACAGTCAAATCAGACCTCGGTGCAAGGGGCATAACTAATTATTCCACTGTTGGATTTCCTTCATTTTCGGATATGTTGGAACTATCCTAATGGCGCCCAACTCCACCGAAGCGATTGAGGACATTATGTCTGAGTCAAAAGTTACGGATCTCTAAGTAGAGGCACATAAAACTGTCAAAAAAAATCAGACTTGTGTTAATGTTATCAACAACTTTCACATTGTTTGCACTCAAATTTCACCATTGCCACCACCACTTGTTTCTTAGAACTGATATTAATGTCTAGATGAAACAGACATCATTCCATTGGGTTATCTAAAATATTCCATCACCTCACGATCACAATGAGTTGGATGAATTTCAGAATTTCAAAACTGTGTAGTCACTGTAGTGTTCCAGCATTTTTGTTGTTTCTATCGTGCAGCCATGATAATAAAATTGCAATATTTTCCATTAATGCAGAGACCTCATTAGATACCCACACTAACTGTATTCCATGCATTCTGCAATAATTTTAACATTTAATTGTTGATATGAATGGGCATTGCCAACATGAAAGGTAAGGAATCATTTCCCTTCATTTTAAAGTTTACATCATGTGATGTTTGTGCCATTTCCAATCTCTGTAACAAAATATGAGACATCTTTTCAGTATATTCCAACACACTAGAAAATATGCCTTGTACCATGTTTGAACCATCTTGAACCTGTGAACTTCATTGAACCCGATTGAACAAGTTTGAACACACTCGAACCACTTTGAACAACCTCGAACCTCTTTGAACAAGTTTGAACCACTTTGAACACCCTCGAACCACTTTGAACAAGTTTGAACCATGTTCAAAGGGGTTCAAAGATTTATGTTTCCACTTTTCATCTTTATAAGCATGATATTTTCAAGCATAAGAATCAACCACCATGCAAATCCCGCATTTTGGTCAATAATAACAAGATAGTGGCTGAGTCTTGAAAATTTTAAATTGGGGCACTATAAGTGGGCCAACAGCTGGCTTTGACTGGGGAATGCTTTTGACAAAAGGTAGAGAACACTAGAATCTCTAGTAATGAAGAACAGTGCCTAGCACCATTGGGCAAAAGAGTCAAGAAAAACATAGTGCAGGGACGTGCTTGCAAATGGGTGGAGGGGCAACTGGGAAAACAACAAGCCAAAACCAACACCAAGCCGAAACTGAAAAAGACAACTTAAACTAACAGTCTTTAATGATGAAGATTTTCGTCCATGTCTTATGGCTGAGAATATCTCTCATAATATTGGTGGAATCTATCATTTGCATGTTGAAGATGATGATGCTCATGGCTCAAAATCAGAAAATTTGATGGCATGTGTAGATGCATTTCCTATTGAGAAAAGATTAGACAGTGAAAGATCAAATGGTAGTTTTCTGGAAGAGTTTTCTTTTTCAGATTTTGAAACCTTCACATTTGATACTTMTGACACAGTTTCAGCAAGTGGTCTTGATCAAGAAAACWTGGAGAAGCAAGATGAATCTCAAATGCATGTTGGTGAGAAAGTAKGGGGTATTCCTCATCTTGAYGAGCAAGTATATTTTGAGTCTTTCCAATTTGATTGCATGCAAGATAATGATGAGTTTTTACAGCCCAAAGCACTAGAGAATTATGAGAAATTTGAAGCACAAACTAAAGAAAACTTATTTACTTCTGTTGTAACATCATATGCACTTTCTGAACTGGAGGTATTTAAGTTTTATTATGAAGGCGAGTTGCCCAATAGTCATCCCATGTTGGAATCTTTTTGCTTTAATGATGATGTTGGTAATACATTTTTGGAGAGCAAATTTCTAGTAATGCAAAATTTAGATTTCAATGAGAAGATTCTTGCAAGTCATCTTTACAGCCTTGAGGAAGCGCAGCCAGAAGTATATGATGAGGAGTGGCTTTTTGAATCCAATATCTGGTTTAGAAAGCTCTTACAATGCATTTGTATTGGATCTTGCCTCATAATGGATGTATGTCATTTTTTGGGAATGATTATGTTTACATATCAACCACTTTACCGCACGGGCAGCTACTTCTCTCAACCGGTAAATGGCTTCACTTGAGAAACCACATGCATCTCTAAAGGTATGGGCTGCTTTCCCTACTTGTAAATAAGTTTTGGTGTCCTGTTACCGAACAGATTTGTCTTTCTACAAAAACTCTTAAGTTTTACTCTATCACCCTTAAAAGACAAACTATCTCTAACAATTGGGTAAGTATCTTTTATGATCACTTCCCTCTGAATTTTGTTACAGGTACAGCTCCCTAATATTGATTTTCAATGAAATTTGATAACAGTTCAATCGGTTAGCCTTTAACCCGAAAGCTTATAAAGGCTGCAATATCATTCTTTGATGATATGCTACTAAACAATTGTAAAGGAAATAAAACCGAATAATGAGTGGGAAGAAAAACACAGTTACTTCCGCGAATGCATTTCATGAAACATAAACAACTTCTCGGCTAAAGATAACAAAAGACAGATAAAATCCAGAATTCGGATATTATGAACCAACAGACATATACATAACAGGATAAACAAGATGTCAACACAGGACACTTCGCTTTTGGTTTTCAAATAACACAGATTCAATAAACCTCACTGTAATATATTTCAGAAATTACTGCACAGGCAATTGCACGAAATCTGTTCTTTCCATAACATTCAAATATCACTATCTATTCCTTTAACCTTCAAAAAGCAAAAACTATTACTATCAAAATCTATTATCTATCAGCAATGAGTTTTTTTTTCAAACCCTTTAAAAGTATCATGCAACGAAATAAATAGTATCAGAGCACCGAGAGGTCTCCCGAAAAACACGACCTCTCAGGCAATTAGTTATATAACTAAACCAGCAAAAAAATGACACACGTCCTTAAGAGTTTGCATGTTAACCAAGTAAAGACTAAATAACCAAATCTGGTTCCTTGTCGACAACACGATTCTTGCTCCCCGCTGGACTCCCTTCTTCCGTAACCGATTGGGCAGGTTTCCATTCTTTATATCCCTGGACCAGCTCCTTCGCGAATGACAGATGCGGGATCTTAGAATTTACTATCCGAGCCCTGGAGGCGTCTTTACTCCACCTCAATTTCTTCACCTTTTCAATGACATTGGGCAGCTGATCCACACACAGATATAGCATAGATTCAATCCTTGCCATCTAAGTTAAGTCAGAGGCTTTAGGATTAATCTTTTCTCTGATAGTCTTTATTGCCGAGTCGAAAGCATCAAGAGCGCCCTTCAATTCTTGCTCACCGTAAACTGATGGATAGGTATAAGTGAAATTGATCACTTTCAACTCGTTCAGGGCAGCCTTTTGAATCTGCTTAGCTTCTGACTCATATTCTTTGTTTTCTGTAATGGTGCTCCTTATTAGAGTGATGCGCCAACTGATGTTCTTCCTGAGAATGAAGAAAGTAGATTCTTCAGCACGTTTTAGGGACTTTTCCGTGCAAAATTTGTTGAAACCATGCCTCTCTATCTCCATAAACTGTCATCGCCGACACCCATTTTTGTTCCTCTCCATCCCAGACCTGGCATTGGGCTTGCAATTCCCTCATTACGGCCTTTGTATCATGAAGAACTAAGTGTGAATCCTTGATGTATTGTCTGCCCTTGTTAAGCACTTGGGACATCCACTCATCAACTGAGGAGACTAGTGTTCGACCCCTCTGAACTTGATTCAGCAGTGTTTTACTTTCCGCCGAGTTTGGGTTGAATACCTGTGATGATTGAGTCAGTGGGGTGGCATCAAAGTTGTAGAAAGTATTTATGAGCTGAGAGAGTGAGACTATGGTTTGCTTCAGTTCCTTCTATTCCTTACTATCCTGCCATGATGTTATCAGCATCTGCTGGGCTGTCTCTTTGAAAAGGTGATTCTTTCCCTCTCTGTCCATAGTCCCTAATCAATTTTAGTGACTTCGAAATCTTCGACTGCAACATCTTGTTTCTCTTCCTTCGGTCTGTAGGTGGCTACTTCGGCTGTCCACTTCCCAGTTTTAGTATCAGCAAACATTCGTGTTGTACTTTTTAACTTTCTTAGCCTTGGGAGTCTTTTGAGCATATTTACTGACTATATCTTGCACTGGAATGGATACCGGAATCAAGCTCTGTTTCTTATTCACTGAAGAGGTTAACCATCTTGGTGTATCATTTGTTGCTGCTGATTGGGCACCGGTCTTAGCTGGGGTATCCATTAAATCCAGAGTCACATCATCAGGATCGAAGAGATCTTTTCCGATTTGCTCATCTTCCCCAATTTGGTAGTTTAAATACCCAAATTTGTCATCCTCCAGAATGACTGTTTCTGTATTCTCTTGAGTCATCTTTCCGAGCTTTTATTGCCTTAATGATGGGCAATTAATTGTCAAATCCGTGGTATTTCTTATTTAAAACCCTTCTTAGGAGATCTTTTCCGATTTGCTCATCTTCCCCAATTTGGTAGTTTAAATCCCCAAATTTGTCATCCTCCAGATTGACTGTTTCTGTATTCTTTTGAGTCATCTTTCCGAGCTTTTATTGTCTTAATGATGGGCAATTAATTGTCAAATCCGTGGTATTTCTTATTTAAAACCCTTCTTAGCATTCATTATTTTTGAAATGTTGTCGCTATCTGTATGCGCGAAGATTGAAGGTAAGGGTTTTTGCAGCTCCAGTTGCAGAGTTTTCTACAGTGATTAAGGTAAGTCAGGCTGCAATTCCTACAGTGTTTAAATTTAAGAGCTTGTGAATTTACGGAAGTTTCTGTGACAATTATCAGTCTGTTCTTGCAAGTATGAAGTCTTCATTCCATTTGTTTGGAAGTGTGTCTAGTCTGGTATGTGAAAATCCCATTGTGACAAACACGGACTTAGAAGGATATGATGTAGAAGGAATTGCTGATAGGCTCACTGCGTCTGCAGAAGAGAATGTCCCTTCTCTTGAAATTTTGAGTAGTGGGTTGTGCGTAGCTGCTTGTTTTCCTCCTGCAGTAGTCTGTCCTAAACTTGTCTATGAGTGTATCCGCAACTATGACCAGCGAACCGAATCAATTCTCAAGAGAAATGGTGATGTCTTGATGGCTGTAAAGAGAGGAATTGTTGCTTCAGCTTTCCAAATTCAAGAGCGAACTTTTTCCGCTTTCTCTCCTGCGCAGTCCATTGTTAAGTTCAAACCAAATGCTGATGCAAATCGTACCTCAATAGCCAAGCATTGGTTATTAAATGCCCAAAGGGGAGGTTCCCGTTTACCCAAAAAGCTCAACAGAAGTCATGTGCACCCGTATATTAGTGATGTTATGGTGATGTTGCATAGAGTCAGAGGGTCACCTGAGGCGTTCTTCTTTTCAGATTGGTTGTTCTATTATGTTCAGATTGTTTTAGAAGGAAGACAGAAGTTGGATTGGGCCGAATTAATTGCAGATTCTATGAGAGAAATCCAATGAGCTTGGAATTGTTCAGTTGTTCTCATAAAATCTGCAATTAATTCGACCCAATCCAACTTTTGTCTTCCTTCTAAAACAATTTGAACATAACACAACAACCAATCTGAAAAGAAGAATGCCTCAGGTGACCCTCTGACTCTATGCAACATCACTAATATACAGGTGCACATGACTTCTGTTGAGCTTTTTGGGTAAACGGGAACCTCCCCTTTGGGCGTTTAATAACCAATGCTTGGCTATTGATGTACGATTTGCATCAGCATTTGGTTTGAACTTAACAAGGGACTACGTAAGAGAGAAAGCGGAAAAAGTTCGCTCTTGAATTTGGAAAGTTGAAGCAACAATTCCTCTGTTTACAGCCATCAAGACATCACCATTTCTCTTCAGAATTGATTCGGTTCGCTGGTCATAGTTGCGGATACACTCATGGACAAGTTCAGGACAGACTACTGCAGGAGGAAAACAAGCAGCTATGCACAACCCACTACTCAAAATTTCAAGAGAAGGGACATTCTCTTCTGCAAACGCAGTGAGCCTATCAGCAATTCCTTCTACATCATATCCTTCTAAATCCGTGTCTGTCACAATGGGATTTTCACATACCAGACTAGACACACTTCCAAACAAATGGAATGCAGACTTCATACTTGCAAGAACAGACTCATAATTGTCACAGAAATTTCCGTAAACTCACAAGCTCTTAAATTTAAACACTGTAGGAATTGCAGCCTGACTTACCTTAATCACTGTAGAAAACTCTGCAACTGGAGCTCCAAAAACCCTTACCTTCAATCTTCGCGCATACAGACAGCGACAACATTTCAAAAATAATGAATGCTAAGAAGGGTTTTAAATAAGAAATACCACGGATTTGACAATTAATTGCCCATCATTAAGGCAATAAAAGCTCAGAGAATGAAGTGATCGTTCACGCACGCAATCATTTAATGCCACTTGCGCAAACTTTTATGCCGCACGAATTCCTCATAAATTTGACAGCTCAAACACGCTTAACCGCCGCCACTACCTTTCTTCATTAAAAGCCTTTTCTAGGTAGGGCCCACAACTGAAATGACGGCGGTAGTCCTTTTCTTTTGCCACGTGTCACTTTTAAAAATCATTGAACACTCTTGAACACGGATGAACTAAGTTCAAGGGTGTTCTTATGTGTTCACCACTGTTCAAGTATGTTCCTTTTTTAATCTCCCGCCTTCATCCCTAAACCGAATATCCCATGCTTAGTCACTGATTCCCAACTTCGGTCAGTCAAAAATTTTGAACACCGCGATCATGAGACCCCTTTTAGTGATGTTATGGTGATGTTGCATAGAGTCAGAGGGTCACCTGAGGCGTTCTTCTTTTCAAATTGGTTGTTTTGTCATGTTCAGATTGTTTTAGAAGGAAGACAAAAGTTGGATTGGGCCGAATTAATTGCAGATTCTATGAGAGAACAACTGAACAATTCCAAGCTCACTGGATGTAGCTTTTTCATGTCTTCTTATCTGATGTACTGTCTAGCCTGTAGTAGGAAATGGGATGGGATGATTCATGAGCCTCGGGTAGATGGAATGTGTGTTTTTGAGTACTTTCCCATTCTTCGTAAAGACAATGTAATTCAGAATTACAGGAGGGTACATGATACTTTTATGGGTAAACTTTGTTTTGAGATGACTGGGGATTCAGCTAAAAGAATGAGTTCAGAAGCTCAGCAATTTATGACAAGATTTGGGAGTTTTTACATTCAGTTCCCTAAGTTCTCTTATATTAGAATTGGTGGTTTTGAAGATTCCCCTACAAAATTACCTAGCTATGCCTTTGTTTTATCCTTGCAGAAGTCTGTAGGCAGCTTGCTACTGTGCTTAAACGTTTTCTTCCCGAAGAAGGATGGGAGAAAGTTTTCCCATTACAACTAGGTAAATTTGCATGCTTAACTATTGAAGATGCAATAAGTATTGGGAGTGACCTTAGTCATTTTGGTTTCAAGTATTACACAGAAAGAACAGGCTTTGATAATAAAAACTTTGCTAGTGGGAATCTGAGCCTTCGATCTCACATGTTTCCAGTTCCCCATCTAGAGGATTTTTGGGAAGACTATGCAAATGAGTCCCAAGTTATGAAGAGAGGTCATAGTAGACTCTGCATATCTCAAATCCTGTCCATGAGATTGCAGTTCAACATAGCAGGGGTGACAGATGATGGTTCCGACTTAGTTGAACCCAGTTTCAAAAGGCTCCTGGATAATGAAGAGTTAGATATTGATGGGTCGAAAGAGGAGGAAGACGACATTAAGTGCAAGACACAGCATGTACTCAAATTAACCGAAGAATGTCTGCAGACAAAAAGAGAACAGTCTACTCCTAGAACAATTGGAGTTAAAACTTCAATTTTCTTTTCCTCCCCCTCTGTTTCTAATCCTCCTAAACCATTTGGTAATGCAGGTTCCTCAGATAAGCAGCGGAAGAAGGATCCCAGGAAGAAATCTGTTGCAGAACTTTACCCTGTGGCCTCACCTCGGCGCATTACCAGATCGAGATCCCAATCGCAGAAAAAGGGAAAGATGACTCAAGAGAATACAGAAATAGTCAATCTGGAGGATGACAAATTTGGGGATTTAAACTACCAAATTGGGGAAGATGAGCAAATCGGAAAAGATCTCTTCAATCTTGATGATGTGACTCTGGATTTAATGGATACCCCAACTAAGACCGGTGCCCAATCAGCAACAACAAATGATACACCAAGATGGTTAACCTCTTCAGTGAATAAGAAACGGAGCTTGATTCCGGTATCCATTCCAGTGCAAGATATAATCAGTAAATATGCTCAAAAGACTCCCAAGGCCAAGAAAGTTAAGAGTACAGCACAAATGTTTGCTGATACTAAAACTAGGAAGTGGACAGCCGAAGTAGCCACCTACAGACCGAAGGAAGAGAAATAGGATGTTGCAGTCGAAGATTTTGAAGTCACTAAAATTGAATTAGGGAAAGAATCACCTTTTCAAAGAGACAGCCCAGCAGATGCTGATAACATCATTGAAGGATAGTAAGGAAAAGAAGGAACTGAAGCAAACCATAGTCTCACTCTCTCAATTCATAAATACTTTCTGCAACTTTGATGCCACCCCACTGACTCAATCATCACAGGTATTCGACCCAAACTCGGCGGAAAGTAAAACATTGCTGAATCAAGTTCTGGGGGGTCGAACACTAGTCTCCTCAATTGATGAGTGGATGTCCCAAGTGCTTAACAAGGGTAGACAATACATCAAGGATTCGCACTTAGTTCTTCATGACACAGAGGCCGTAATGGGGGAATTGCAAGCCCAACGCCAGGTCTGAGATGGAGAGGAACAAAAATGGGTGTCGGTGATGACAGTTTATGGAGATAGAGAGGCATGGTTTCAACAAATTTTGCATGGAAAAGTCCCTAAAAGGTGCTGAAGGATCCACTTTCTTCATTCTCAGGAAGAACATCAGTTAGCGCATCACTCTAATAAGGAGCACCATTATAGAAAACAAAGAATATGAGTCAGAAGCTAAGCAGATTCAAAAGGCTGTCCTGAACGAATTGAAAGTGATCAATTTCACTTATACCTATCCATCAGTTTACGGTGAGCAAGAATTGAAGGGCGCTCTTGATGCTTTTGACTCGGCAATAAAGACTATCAGAGAAAAGATTAATCCTAAAGCCTCTGACTTAACTCAGATGGCAAGGATTGAATCTATGCTATATCTATGTGTGGATCAGCTGCCCAATGTCCTTGAAAAGGTGAAGAAATTGAGGTGGAGTAAAGACGCCTCTATGGCTCGGATAGTAAATTCTAAGATCCTGCATCTGTCGTTCGCGAAGGAGCTGGTCTAGGCATATAAAGAATGGAAACCTGCCCAATCGGTTACCGAAGAAGAAGGGAGTCCAGCAGGGAGCGAGGATCATGCTGTCGACAAGGACCCAGATTTGGTTATTTAGTCTTTACTTGGTTAACATGCAAACTCTTAAGGACATGTGTCCTTTTTCTGGTGGTTTAGTTATATAACTAATTGCCCGAGAGGTCGTGTTTTTCGGGAGACCTCTCAGTGCTCTGATACTATTTATTTCGCTGCATGATACTTTTAAAGGGTTTGAAAAAAAAACTCATTGCTGATAGATAATAGATTTTGATAGTAATAGTTTTTGCTTTTTGAAGGTTAAAGGAACATATAGTGATATTTGAATGTTATGGAAAGAACAGATTTCGTGCAATTGCCTGTGCAGTAATTTCTGAAATATATTACAGTGAGGTTTATTGAATCTATGTTATTTGAAAACCTAAAGCGAAGTGTCTTGTGTTGACATCTTGTTTATCCTGTTATGTATATGTCTGTTGGTTCATAATATCTAAATTCTGGATTTTATCTGTCTTCTGTTATCTTTAGCCAAGAAGTTGTTTATGTTTCATGAGATGCAATCGCGGAAGTAACTGTGTTTTTCTTCCCACTCATTATTCGGTTTTATTTCCTTTACAATTGTTTAGTAGCATATCATCAAAGAATGATATTGCAGCCTTTATAAGCTTTCGGAATAAAAGCTAACCGATTGAACTGTTATCAAATTTCATTGAAAATCAATATTAGGGAGTTGTACCTTTAACAAAATTCAGAGGGAAGTGATCATAAAAGATACTTACCCAACTGTTAGAGATAGTTTGTCTTTTAAGGGTGATAGAGTAAAACTTAAAAGAGTTTTTGTAGAAATACAAATCTGTTCGCTGTCAGAAAACTACCATTTGATCTTTCACTGTCTAATCTTTTCTCAATAGGAAATGCATCTACACATGCCATCAAATTTTCTGATTTTGAGCCATGAGCATCATCATCTTCAACATGTAAATGATAGATTCCAGCAATATTATGAGAGATATTCTCAGCCATAAGACATGGACCAAAATCTTCATCATTAAAGACTGTTAGATTTTGGTGGGAAGAAATAGGTGGTGTTGGTTTTGCTGCCTTCAATATGAGTTTCCTTTGCTGAAACTATTCTATGGGTTTAAAATTCTGATCATGAAAATAAATTTCAGATTTTGGGACCTTCATGACATTTTCTTCTATGCATTTCATCCCACTTAAAAGCATATCATCATCTACCTCAATAGCCTCCTTTTGTGCATCTCTCAAATTTTGAATCTTCAATCTTTTTAAAAGAAATTTAATTTCAGTTTGTAATACAGCAATAAAAACACATAACTGATTTCTTTCAAACTTGTTCAATCGGGTTCAATGCAGTTCACAGGTTCAAGATGGTTCAAACAGGGTACAAGGCATATTTTCTAATGTGTTGGAATATACTGAAAAGATGTCTCATATTTTATTACAGAGATTGATAATAGCACAAACATCACATGATGTAAACTTTAAAATGAAGGGAAATGATTCCTTACCTTTCATGTTGGCAATGCCCATTCATATCAACAATTAAATGTTAAAAGTACTGCAGGGATGCAATTATTGCAGAA
>MU225534.1:662819-684300 GCA_018584345.1 Thuja plicata
CTTTGTGTCTTCTGGTTAAAGACATAACCTATATTTTAATTCATTGTAAATCTTTCTAAGAGGGAGTTGTACCTCTCAATTCAGAGGAAAGTTATCAATCTAATGATAACTTCTCCAACTGTTAGTAACGTTTGTACTTTCTTCTGGGCATTGTGAGTCAGTTTGTGTTGGTATTTTTGAAGTGCAAATCTGTTTACTAACACAAGTACAGAAAATAAACAAAGGATTGGTGAATCCAGTCAGCAAGGAAAGGACACAGTCAGCGTAGAGGACTAAACTCAGCACTGGGAAATACAGTAACAGCAATAACAATTTAGTCCTAAAGAGAAGTATGCTATGTACAGTAGATTTAAATGAATATATATATTTATAGATATAAATAAATATGATGGTAATGAGATATCTATATATATATATATATAATGGAAGAAGAATAAGAGATTATAAATATAATTGATACTCTTCAAGGAAGAGATGAGGAAGGAAATGAATCATTTACAATGCTGGTAAGCATTGTGTGACAGCAAATTATACTATTACGTATCTATGAGTTAAATACTAATTTACATAATAATTCTATATCTGAATTCTATTAGGGATAGGGAATACCTACATGATCTATTATATATATAAATATATATAACAGATAATAATACTGATAAGAAGGATAGTTACGAATAAATAAGAAATATAAGGTTTATCAAAATAAATGGTAGAATATATATATATATGTCCATGTTCAGATCTGTTACTACTTCGTAATTGAAGAGGTAGGGACTGTAGTGTTTCCAAAGAGGGGCAGTCTAAATCCCAAAAGGATAGTTCCCAAGACAGGGTGGGGATCAGCAACCCTCCAATCCTTGAGGACAAAAGTCCCAAGGGAGGGCTTGGATCTGTAAACTTTGAGGGAACCTATCAAGTGGTCTCTAAGTGCTTTGGATTGCATTCGAGTTTTTTCTCTTCTCATACCGAAGTAATAACAAGATCAGATTTAACAATAAAGAACTATAAACAGTACAAAGAATCTAATTACTTATTATGTATAATAAATGACCAATATTCTCTATGTAATAGTATAGAAATGGAATCATTGCATCTTAGTCCATTTAGTTTAGGCCATAAGAATATTAAAATGGGCTAATTTTGGTTATAATGGGCCTAAACCTAGCAGGGGACATTACACTTACACATCTGCATATATTAAACTATAATCAGAAGATTAGAATCAAGTTCAAACCAATCACGGGAGTTCAGGCATCACAGAGGAGCTACGGGAAGATAGGATTTTTCTCATGTCTGCCATATATTAGAAACTTTAGAATCAGGTCCGAATGAATTACCAGAGGCGTATAATAAAAGTACATTACAAGGATTACTTACTAATCACGGGGACTATATAGTGGTCGTATGTATCTACGGAAAAATAAGTTCCAAACACTGGTCCATTCAAATTTCCCATTTAGCAATTAATCTAAGTTGTCGGTTATGATTACGGTACGGATGCAGGTTAGAGATTTGGGTTCGAAATTCATCCAAAAAAAATTAGGTTGGGTTCGGGTTCGTTTTGGGTTAGTCCGTACAAGAATATACATATATATATACTCAAAAACCATCAAACAAATCATCATCATTCTGCTGTTGCAGATTAGAAGCACAAAAAGTTTTAACCCCTCTGATACTCTCGTTGGAAAGACGTAACGTATAGATTAAACATTGAAACTTCAAAACAAAGCCTTGACTTTAAATTGTCCCATTCGCAAGTCTCACGCGTCAAAGTTTCATGGGCAATAGAGATGTTGAAGGCGGTAAGAAACTGCAGCAAGTTGAAAATTTGTTTTACCGACTTGACTGGAGTCAAATTGGCATATTGACTTCGCTACTTTTTCTGTGTCTTTCTCTCGGCTTTCCCGCACCTCCTTTGTATGCTATTTAGCAGTCGTTCATGTTCCCCTGGCCCATGGAAGGGCTGCCACCTCATGTTTCCCATTCTCGGAGATTGTATTCACAGTAATTGTATTGTGCTTTGCTTCTTCATCACAAGCTTGTCTAGAACACTTTGAATGTGCGAACTTACTCCTCGCATATCCTTTCGGAATGAAGGATAGAGGCTGCGGCAGATTAGAAGCATCGAATAGACCGAAAATGACAAAACAAAGTCAATGAAATGGATGTCTACAGCCAAATTCATCCCAAATTCTACCCGGGCTCACGCGGTTGTTTGAAAAGTGGTCGAAATTCCTCTAGGGTCTCGTGCAGCGAATTACCCAGTCTGACGGTGAAATTCCAGCAAATGTGAACCGAATTCGAATTCCGACCAAACCGACTTTCAAATTTGGGGTGTGCTGAGCAAATGTGATAACGTAGCAATTAATAAATGATCAGTTCCAATGCTAAATAAAACGTAGGCAGAAAGATATTTTGGGGGTATTTCCGGGAAGACGAAGTTTGAAAATTACAGGGAAACATATGGAGGGATCGTAGTCACAGATTAACTTAAATTTAAGTGTACTAGAAAATACAAGATTACAGTACTATGCTGGTCAACAACTCAATGAATTCCATGTGACAAGTCATCATAGGAAAACCACACATTGAGTCAACAAGTCTTATAAGCAAATCCAATACATCATGAAAGACAAACACCCTCACATTAATGACATGGGAGTTCAAGTTTTATGTGTTACATAATTACTCGATATTGGGATTCTCAGAAATACATAGAAACGTATGGGAATATACCTTTGTTATAGCTAGTAAACATAAACAGATGCATGAGTACATTCATTTTGGTTAGTTCTTCCATTGGTTGAGTATCTATACACGAGCATCCAATATTCGAGTATTGACTTCTCGAGGACAAAAGTCTCCATCTTCCCCAACACTAAGCATAAGAGCAAGCAAATAATATTCAAAGATTCATCTTCCAACTGATATCGAGTTGTGTGATATCAAGTAGCTGTTGGAGATTCCTCGTATATATTAAGGATAAACTGGCACTAAGCAATTGAATGATAGGATATAAAATACATATAAGAAAGGTAAGAAGGAACATTAAATCATGGAAATGAACAAGAGAATATACAAATGATATTTTAGGTACGGAGGATCATCAAAGAATAAGAACACAAACATTGGTAATAGACATATAACAGTCTATTTATATTCTACAAATCTCTAGTATGAGTATAATTCTATATATCAATGCAGATCATAAATGAATAGGAGATGATATAAAAAGGATAAAAGAATCAATCTAGACAGCCAGGGAAGATCATAATGGAATAAGAGAATATAAAATATTCTAGCACACTTCATAAAGAAGATATAAGGAAATGAATCATATGTATTGTTGTAGGGGGCGTTGCAAGTTGTTATTCCTGAGTGCAATCCAAACCCTAATTGCAAATTTCGGGACAAATTAAGTAAGGTCCAAGTTAGGGACATTACAGATACTAGTTTTGCATGCAACCATGATAGACATTTTAGAAAATCTATCTGAAACAAAAATGGTGATCAGCTCTAGTGTTTTTTCAAGATAAAGAAAAAATACATTTTTATGGTCCCAAGAATTGGATGCGACCGTAAATGGTGCATCCAAGTTTTTGTCCTTTGCCTATGTTAGAACGTAGAACACATGCAAGACTTGATTTGTATATCCATACTTTTGTGCATATGTAGCCAACTGTAATGTCCCCTCCTTAGGTAGTTCAATTATCAATGGAGGTTGACCTATTATACGAGTTCCCATAGGTCAGGAGATTGGACAGGGAACCCATCCAGGGGGTTGTGGAGCTATGCAGGGGCTTTATAAGTCATTTTCAACACTTTGGGATGGTCTCCTAACATTTAGAAGGGATTCCTACTTTTTAGGAATTAATTGGGAGTAGACCAAAACGCATCAGCAGACCTCCAAGATCAATCTAGAGACTTTGGATGTAGTTCCTATATTTTAGGGAGGATCCTTATTTTTTAGGGGAGACTTAATTTGTCTACAACCATCAGACATCATCCATTCAAAGGTGGCATCAATCAGAATTCAGTTTGAAGTCCAGATGATGAGTTTATGAATAAATTGGGATAATTAAATAATTGTCTATAGTTTGGATTAAATAAATAAATAATAAAGTGATTAAATCAAGTCACTTTATATTATAATAAAATATAAATAAAGTAGCTCCATATCACAATTCCCTAGGCGAATAAGTTACAAGTTGCAACTTAAAAGTGGTTTTTTATATTTTATGAGAAACCCCACATGGATCGATCACTAAGGAGATTGTGAATTTTAATAAAGTTTATGAAATTAAAATGATACGAAACCCTAGTAAGTTCGAACTTTCTTGGAGGAAAAGGAGAAATGAATAAAAGAACAATTTGGGCAGCCATTTGGGATACCCAGGCTATCATTTCTGCTTGTGCATTTTGGAGGTGGAGCTCTGAGAAGGGTTTTTACAGCAATTGGTATTCCAGCAACGGAAACTCTTGAAGGAATTGAAAGTTGGACGAAATCCCAGCTCTCTTGGTGACAGGATTTACCATAGATCAGTCTTGGAATCACAGTGGCATCAATATTTGGGAAAGTTTTCTCAGATAAGATTGATAAAGGCAGATATTATTTATCCAATGTGCAGATCGGTGATTGGGAGGTGGATTATCTCATTCTAAGCATTCAACCCTAGCCGTACAGCTTCAGACAACATTCAAAAACACTCCCAGCTTGGTGTAGAGAATAACTACAGCAGATCAGTATAAAAAATTCCTAAGTTTGGGATGGCATCAACAATTTCAGTCTGCAGAGGACATAAATCAGTGAGTTGCAAGGAAGAAACCAATCTATCTTTAGTCGTACAGCCCAGCATTGGATCCCAAATCTTTCCTAGCTAGACGTCAGCCTACAGCAGCAGCAGTTGGCAAAAAATTCAGAGTTTAATATATATTGCAAAAACCACAAACAAAATCAGAAATCAGAAAAGAACAAAAAAATCAGTCTGTTGGCAAAAATCAGAATTACAAAAAAAAAAATCCGGGGGTGGCCATTACACAAACACAGATGTCGTTAGAGCATGGCAAGTGCTTCGCAAAACCCAAAATGTCTGATGTTTTTGAAGTGTGCCTTCTAGATGATTTTTTGGAGAAGTGTGCCTTCAAGAACACAAAGATGTCCTAGTTAGTAGAATAGGTTGGAGAATATGAAGTAGGTGTCATTCTCACCCTGCACAAGAGTGGTACAAGTAAAATCTGCATCATGTGAGTAGATAAGATAAGATAAATTTATTAATGTCCGACTAGAAACAACAAAGGGTCAAAGGGACTGCCAAGAACAACAAGAAAATCCAGCCTGCAAAAGGGACACCAAACGGTGCCCAAAGCAAGAAGCAACAACAACCGAAACAAAATCCAAAGCAGCTAGAGGGGTCTGAAAGGAAAAGCCCCTCCAGAACACCGCTAAGGGTTTTGAACAACAGTGAAGAACCTCAAGACAGAGGGGTAAGCAATAGGACCAGCCGGAACCTTGGCCTGCTTCAGAGTGATCCTAGATAAGGAAGGTCGCTGCTGATAGGAGCCTGTCCTGGGCTTCACAAATCTGGAGCAAGGGACAGAGCCAAGATGATGCTTGGTGCCGCATGTTAGGTGAAGCCTTGCAAAGAAGGAAGTGATGAGCTGACAAGGTAGGGGCATGACAGGATGCTAGATCTGGAGTGTGTAGTTCCCGAGCCTAGTGGCCTCCCGGAGATAAAGTGCAAGGCACCTCTGGTCCATGAATCTGAAAAAGGTGAGGAGCGACCTCACCTCCCTGAACAGGCAATAGAACCTCCCTCTAATCTCGTAGTATATTGGGCAGTGAATTATGAAGTGCTCCTCGGACTCCATCTCCCCAATGCTGCAAAGTTGACAAACCATGAGTACTCTGTCAATATGGTGGTCAGTCTCACATTGGAGCCAATGTGAACCAGCTCTGAAAGAACCAAGAGGGATCCGGAGGGAATGTGACCAATGGTGGGATAGTAGGAAGGGTGGACAATGAGAAAAACCTCTACCACATACATGCAGCAGCCTATTAATAAATCCCAAGCTTTTCTTTATTGATTCCTAGGGCTAACAAGGAGGAAATCGACAACATCCATACATACATAGAGAGGATGTTTACTCACTCATTCTACTTCGCAATATTACAGAGTAAACAAAAGTGTAGATTTACAGAACATAGGAATTTAATTCACTTGCAACATATTCAGAAGATATATCTTTATTACCAACTACCAGACGTGCAAAAACCAAAAAGTACAGTAACATCAGAGAGTGGTCTCGACTCTCAACTATAGAAAACTCCATAAAAATCATATAAGTGACTTTTCATTTGGATCACTAGCACAATTTTGACGGGGCCAGACTCTCTTTTGACTGCTAGTACAATTTTCGAAGCCAGTTCGATCACAAATAAACTAAAATTTTTTCGTCTGCTCTTTAAATTTACCAGTAAAATACTTGTTCTCTGAGTTTTCCATCAAAACCACATTTTTACATAGGAAAATTGATTTTTCCACAGTAACCAAACATTGGTATCAATTAGGATGCACTCAAGGGTACTCATTCTTCAGAAAATATCTGTTCCATTTGCATTGAAATGTGGCCTAATCAATGCTTTATGACCTCTAAAACTGCATTTTTTAAGAGATTGGATCATGGTTATAAGTGATAAACATTTAAAAATTTTGCATGTTCCATGAGGGTGTGGCCTCAGACACCTTAATTTGGTCTTGGTGGCAGGGCCTCTAACCATTACCCTGCCTTGCATCACGACACCTAGGGCACCAAGACCTTATGGGGGCTAACACCGGAACCCTGCTTTGATTTTGAAAAGCGATAAATAAAATATATTTCAGATGCATTGGAAGGAAAGAACCATTTTTTTCTTTATTAGGGATGAAATTTAAAAAACCAACATTTTTCTTTGTTTTTATGAATTTTTCAGCATTCTTTAATTTCCCATTTTTTTCTTGATTATAGCGCCCAACTAATTGACAAAAATTATTATCTTTTGGTTTGTCAAGTCAATCCTAAGAAGATTTTTGCTACATGATGCCAACTATTACAAGATAATTAATTTTTAATCAAGCTATAAAAGTAAAGCCACCAGTTACAAGAAAATTATAAAAGCATTGCCCAATATTTGAGATGATGAACTCGAATTTATTTTTTTAAAATCAAATCATTTGTTACTGTACTTATTAAAAACTTGAACTGAATTTCTCTTCCTACACAATTTCCTACAATCCATTAGTAGCTTATTCTATAAATTCGATTCAACATAAATCCCCACATTTCATTAGACAATGTGTCCTGACATAAAATTTCATTGGTTGTGATCACCAACCTTTCTTGGATTTAGACCTGCCCTCAGTAAGCATTCCAAATTATCAATCTGTATAGGGAAGACAATAGTCATCAGTTATGCATGATTAAAGATTTATAAAAAACTGAAAACAAATCCATACAAATGGGTGAGAATAGAATATTGGGAAAATACTGAAGTTTATTTTTTCTGAGAAAAAGAAGAAAGCAAGCTGGATTCAATAATTTCATAAAAATGTCAATTATCAATTCTATTCACAAACAGAAGTGAGACTACTTTGATTTTAACCACAACAAATATTGCAGTGAGTTTGGAAATTAATATCTAAGCAACTGGATGGGTATTGACTTCTGCGTTTGTTGAAAGAAAAATATTCATACCTTGCACCCGTGCATAAATTCCATTGTGAGAACTTGCGTTCTAGTCAAATCCTGAGAATTAGCATTAAAGCAATCATGTTAATATAAACCATCCCGGTTGGATACAACGCTCTTCGTGCAGAAACGCACATGGATACACATATCTACCAAAAATTAAACGTGTAACTAGCGAAGGAAGAAATAATAGAATTATCTGACATGATACTCAATGATCTTACGCCACTGTAAAGTACAAACCATAAAGAAACAAAATTGTGTGAATTGAGCTGTTTACAATAAACGACCTAGGACTAAGATATTAATTGGATTTATACCCAGAAGATATGGGGAACCTTAACCGCATTATTTTTTCTAAAATTCCTTCTTGTTCTTTCTGCATTTTCTGCCTCCTGGACAAAGTCTGGGTAAAAAACTGTAAAATTAGCCACTGTAAGGAATATCTATAGAAACATATATACACAAAGTAAATTTTTGGACTTTGCAATTAGCTTTCTAAATCAGGCACATTCCATGCAAGTATGAAACTGCCCCTAAATAATAATATTAACAAGAAATTGAAATCCTTACCAAGTTCCCTAGACAGTGTCTGTTCAAATTCTGGCACGATCCATTCAAACTGATACTCGGGAAATATCTGTAAAATCAAAAAAGAAATATCACTAAGATTGCCATGTCCCCTTTTGCAATAAGGAGATAATCAATAATATAACTAAGTTGTCCAAATAACTTTACGTTATGTTCATTAAAAGCAAAACTTATGTTTGGATATTTAAAAAGAGTTGTTTTTAAAAAGAGCATTATCAAATTTAGCAGTAGGAATGGTCCATGGGATTCAAAAGTTATGTTTAATTAAAACATTCCCAATGCACAAAAAAAAGATTAGGAGGAAAAGGTAAAAGCAATATAATATCTAATTGTAATTCCCTAAACTCCCTATATAAGGTTACTAATTTACAAACTCAAACTCTCTTTTCTCTTGAGAATCGAGATCAAACATATCTTCATCTCCTGTCTAAGGATGACAACCCTTTTGGCTAAGATTGGCTTTTGTAATGTCTCCTTTTTCTAAGCGATCGTCGAGCAGGATCATCTAGCCTAATTTTATTCCCATAGGCCAGGATGGGAGTGTAATGTCCCCATTTTCAGGGTTCTCTTCTAGTGCAATTGGTGCTGGCTTTCGGGTTGGTGTTGGTGTGATCAGAGGGGTTTTTGAATATCGCTAGTGTGCTAAACAAATTAATAGAGATGAACTACACTTTCTGGAGAGATAAGACTTACTATTTTTAGTCAATGTCAGTTTGGACACTGATTGGTCACAAGGGAATTTTGGCTAACTTACTATTTTTAGCAGTTACTATTTATAGTAACTGCTATTTTTGGCAAATGGTCATAGCTTCAGTCTCCTCTTGCCTTCAATATGTTACATCTTTGATTTCAAGACCTTTAGGGAATATGATAATATGATCACAAATATTTCTCTCCAATTCCACGAGCTAACCAAGTTTTATATATATTCATATATGTATAGATCTAACGCGTGTGTACTCATGTTACTTAGTGCCAACATTTGTCCATGTATTTAGATATCTAAACTCATCGTACACACATGCCTATAGTCGTTTACTATTTTACGGCTATACATATGTATGCACATATGTAGTCCTTATCATTTGTCTTTATGCACCATGACCAAAGGAGACTAAGGCTAACAACCCTAACATAGTGACCTGCTGACCGAAATACTTAACTACGGGTTCTTGCTCAGATGGCGTTTTCAATTCTTCACCACAGATTTGCACCTTCTCTCTCTAATGATACTCTTTGCCCCTTCATGAGGGTGAGTGTGTCCTACATCCGCTGACATAAGAAGGAATTAGCCATACTCACATTTATTTCATAATAACATTTTTAAACTAAAAAAAATCAACTAGATTATCATCAAGTTCATAGTATACGACAATATTCATCCTTGAATATTAATTTCTAAAAAAATCATCTAATATCATATGTCAATAATCCTCATAATTAACTAACTTCCTACTTCCCATGAAACAGTTATTTGAAAGGTCTTCAAGGAAGAGATGTAACATGAACAGTACTATTAAACTCAGTTGAAGACCACTTTCCAATTCTCAAATAACAGCCCTAACATTTCCTTACCATAATTATTTTAGTTCTTCACCAAAAATGACAAATGGTCACTCAAAATACATCGTTCATCAAAGAGGAATACTCAGAAATAATATCCAGATTGATAGCAAGTCTGATCACTATAGTATGAGCCAAAGTTTGATTCCCAACTACTCAGAAAGAGCACATTGGCACTCAAAAAAAGCATCTAATCATTACAAAACTTAAACAGCACTCCAAAAAGACTCACACCACACCAAAACTAAGAAAACCACATTAGAAACATAAGAATATCTTTATCTTTCAAAAAATCCAAAAACATCCACAAAGCCAAAATTGCTGAAAGTCCTGAACCACGAACACCAACCAGCCAGGGTGGATATCTCACCACTAAAACCAGCAAGACGGAAAAGAGGATTTTTGTCCACAACCAGAAAAAGAATAACTCCTTAAGCTCATTCTAGCAATATAAAATTATCTTCACAATATTCAACATATGAAGAATGAGAGCCAAATCTATACTTTAAAAAACTATCAATGAAAAGTTAGGACCATAGATGCAAATATTGCCGACTTATCGGCGATAAGACAACTTATTGTGATAAGCTTTGGCAGCCAATAAAATGCCACACTTTATCGTCGACAAGCTGGCGAAAAGTTGGTGATTTTTGCCAACTTATAGCCGATAAATCGGCGATAAGTGCTTTAAATATCGCCCAGGGCTGCATACTTAGATCAGAAGTCAAAACAAATGCCCATTTTGCATTTTCCGACTTGTGTTTTGTTGTCTAGGCTAAAAAAACCTTCCAAGGATTTGAAAGGTGATTTGCAAGGATTTACATCGATTGTTAGCGGATTTGAAACAAATTTGAAGAGGTTTTTGAAGCAAAATCAGTTTCACAGGTAAGTTTTCAAATTTCCTTTTCTATTTTTTGTTAAATCATTTTATCTTCTCTTTGTTGTCGGAAAATAATAATTATGTTGTTGTGTCGTTATGTTTGTTAGTGTAACTGAGGGGTGGCAGTTATGGGTTGTGATGGTTCACCTTGCACCCCCTCGGGTCTATATTTGTACTCTCTTGGATAGAATAGATCATGATGTATATGGAGAAATAGTGTCTTGTGGAGTCTGAATACTATATGTAAGTTTTTCTGGCATTAATGAAAAAGGTTGGCAGTTCTCTAATATTGCATTGTCTTACATTCCTTGCTATTTCTATTATGTATTAACTCACTTTACCCGAAGCGGTAAACACTCTTTGTTGCATCTAGATTTATAGAAACTCTTTAACAACATTTTCTAAGCACTCTAAATTATTTTAGAGTGTAATGAACAAGATTTAACACCAATTTTTAACAATTTTTTCATTGTTTTCACAAGAATTTCATCTTTTCAAAAATATTTCAAACCCTAAAACTTTTTTCTTGCTTTTTTTTCAGGTTTGAACTATGTTTAAAATTATTTAAACTAATTTAGTTTGTTTGCTAATTATTTTATTTAAAATATAATATATTAATTTGGGGTTTCAATTTGTATGTGTAGGTTGAAATTTGATTGAAATGACATAGAGATTGTCATGTCCCCCATTTTGATGTCCTCTTCTAAAAGGAAGATTCAACAAATAGATAACAATATTAGACATACATAGATAAATAATAATAAACAAAAATAATAATTCCAATGTAAATAAATAAATTAATAATAAATGTATTATTAGTACAAAAATATGATATAGTGTTATAATATAATATATATATATATATATATATATATATATATATGATTAATATAATAACATAGCATGAGCGATCTAATAGACTACACTAATAGTATGAGCAATCTTTCCTACTTCATCAGCAAAACCAGCCTTTTTGACCTCGAGCTGCAAGGTAACCCCTTCACCTGGTCCAACAATAGGAAAGGTGCCCACCTCATCCAAGTTAGACTAGATAGATTTTTGATCTCTTCCACGTGGGATATGGGAGTTAATACTACTATGAGACCTCTCCCTAGGACTGCTTCTGACCACAACCCTCTTCTCCTTCACTGGGTTGACAAGCCTAGCTCCGGTCCTCTTTCCTTTAGGTACCAGATTATGTGGACTGCCCATCCAAAATTTAGAGACCTTATTCTTAGATGGTGGTCCACCCCTATCCGAGGTTCAGCTATGTATAGAGTTCCAAAAAAACTAGAGCTTATTAGGAGGGAGCTGAAAGATTGGAATAAATCCACGTTTGAAAATATCTTCAAAAAGAAGAAAGAGATTTGTGCTCAACTGGATAGGATACGGAACCAAATGGCTACTGGGAATCTCTCTCATTCCTTACATTTGGAGGAGTAGAGCTAATTGGAAGAATAAACTTGCAAAAGAGGAAATCTACTGGAAACAAAGATCGAGAGTCCAATGGCTGAAAGAGGGAGACCGTAATTCTGCCTTCTTCCACAATACTGCTAGCAAGCATAAAAAAGAAATACCATCAAATGTTTATTGGGTGAGCATGAGCGAGAGGTCATGGATTACGCCCAACTTGGTCAGGTTGCTTCCTCCTATTTCATCCAAATGTACTCGGATGGTAGCAATAGAAATTGTACTGAGCTACAAAACCGCCTTCTACGCCATCTGCCCTTGGCCATTAGTGATGAGGATAATGGTCTTCTCCGGTCTCTGATGAAGAAGTCAAGACGGTTGTTTTTTCTATGGGTGCCTATAAATCTCCGGAGCCGGATGGGTTCCCCCCTACCTTCTTACAAGATTTTTGGGACATTGTCAGCTTTGATGTTAGTAGGGCTGTGAGGGACTTTCTCAGGACAGGTAATCTACTAAAGAAGATGAATGATACATTGTTCTAGTACATAAATCCCAGGACCCTAAAAGTATGACCGACTTCAGGCCGATCAACTTATGCAATACTATCTACAAGATTTTCACGAAGGTGTTGGTGAATAGACTAAAACCTCTTTTGGATAAGTTTATCAGCCCCAATCAAAAAAAGTTTGTCCCGGGGCGACAAATCCTGCATGCTGCTATTACAACACATGAGTTAATTCACTCCATGGACAAATGTAAAGACACAGGTATGGCTTTAAAGTAAAACATCTCCAAAGCTTATGATAAAGTTAACTAGTGTTTTCTTTATAAAATTCTTTTGAAGCTGGGGTTTTGTCATAAGTTTGTTGAAATAATTAGGGAATGTGTGGAAATTATCTGATTTTTTGTTCTTGTTAATGGGGTCCCTTGGGGGCGATTCAAGGCTGGTCAAGGTCTTAGGCAGGGTGATCCTCTAGCCCCCTACCTATTCATTATGGTTGCGGAAGTCCTGGGCCGCAATGTCATGAACCTGGCCTCTATGGGTAGAATCCAGGGAGTTAAACCTGCTTTCACTCTTCCCCCCTCTATGTTACAGCAATTTGTTGATGATACTTTCCTATTTAGTAAATCCTCGATTGTGGAGGCAACGGAATGGAAAAATCTTCTTGGGGTTTATGCTAGAGCTTCAAGTCAATGTATAAACTATAATAAAAGAAGTATATATTTTTTCAACACTAAAGTTGATCTTCAATCCAAAATTCTTAACATTCTAGGTTGTCAATTTGCTAGCCTCCCAAGCACTTACCTAGCCTTCCCCTTACGGCTAAGGAAGTTACCCCAAACTTTTCGAAAACTATCATGGAAAGAATCCAGAGAAAACTAGCCGGTTCGAAAGGCAAACATTTGATCAGTGCTGGAAAGCTTCAATTCCTCTCTACCTCCCTCCAAGGAATTCATGTGTACTTCCTCTCTTTATTCAAAATATATGGGTCTATGGTTGACAAAGTGGAGAAAATCCAAAGAACTTTTCTCCAGACGGGTGTCGAAGAGAAAAAAAGAATGGCTCTAGAGAATTGGGATACGGTCTGTCTTCCCAAAGATCAGGGGGGCTTAGGATCTGCAAGCTTACCCACTTGAATAAAGCACTAATTACGAAAATTGGATGGAACCTTGTGGTTGGTTCTGCGGATTGGTGCAAAATCATGGAAGCAAAATACCTCAATAGAAACCGCTTTAATAGAGACCTTGATGTCTGGGATCTGCCCTCTGGCTCAAAAATATGGAACAACATTCTCAAGTGAATATGGAACAACATTCTCAAGTGTAGGGCCATCCTGAGAATGGGTTCAAAATGGCAGTTGGGGAATGGAAGAAGCATTAGATTCTGGGAGGACAATTGGATTGATGGTAAGCCACATGGTGATGGGCAATTCTACCTTCTGAAGGATGGGCTAAACGATCGTCTTGGTGCGTATACTGTTGTGGACTATGTGGACCCTGGAGGGAAATTGAAGAACCTGGCTCAGTATTTCAGGGATAGACCTGATTTGTCTACTAGAATTGAGGATTTACATTCTGTCTTGGATGGTCTAAGGATCCTCGTGTTTTCTAGAGTTGATAATGTTGTCTGGACTAAGACTCGGTCAGGTGCTTTCACTGCCAAATCGGCTTGCAATCTGTTGATAAAGAACCAGGGTGATCCTAATTGTTGGAAAAAAGTTTGGAACGCGCAGCTAATTCCAAAAATCAATTTTTTTTTATGGGCTGTCATGCATGGAAAAATATTGACACAAAACAATCTTGTGAAGAGGGATATCTATATCGCCAATAGATGTATTGTGTAAAATGGTTGAGGAAACCATCAACCATTTGTTCATTCATTATCAGTTTGCTTCCCACATTTGGCAAAAGATCCTTCGCAAGTTAAGTCTTTTGTGGGTCTTCGGGTGCAACATTCAGCAGTTTATTGATTGGACCCCCCCCCCTTGAATCATCCTCTTATCATGCAACTGTGGAGGCAAATCCCCCTCATGTCTGTTCGAGTATTTGGAAAGAAAGGAACAATAGGATCCTCAGGGATATTATTGTTTCATCGAAAAATGTCTTCCTGTCTTGCAGCAAACTGTTACTTGAGAACATCTTGGTAACCCATTGGAGAATCCCTAGTCTCCCTCCTGCTGTAGAAAGATTGTTTGCTCAGCGTTGGAATCTCTCTAAGGATTTTGATAATATGATAGTTCCAAATAGTTTGCCAGACAAAACACGGTTTGGAAGGCCCCACTTCAGCATTGGCGAAAATTAAAATTTGATGGTGTCGCAAATCTTGGTGTGGAGGCTGGAATTGGGGTTATAAGGAACCACGGAGGTAAATTGATTGTTGCTTCCTCTGGTCATCTAATTAGGCGTACTGTGAACCAGGCTGAGGGAATGGCTCTACTTTGGGGTCTCAAAATGGTTATTTCTATTGGTATTAATTTCCTTGAGATTGAAGGAAACTCCAAAATTATCTTTGAAGCTACCCGTGGCTCTGCTTCTACTGGATGGAAGGTTGAGGGAATTATTAAGCATATCAGAATGCTTTTGACAAGCCTGGATGGCTTCACCTTGAAACATACCTACAGAGAGGGAAATGTTGCGGCTGACTCCCTAGCTTCTTTGGGCCTGCGCCTAAACAATTTACGATAATGGAGAAATGAGTCTGTTGTTAGAGACTACTAAGTGTATCTTAAGGCAGGAAGAATAAAATGTCACCATCAACAATGATTTTTGAATTTGTTATCCTTTCTCTTTATGTTGTCGCTCTCAGAGCCATAGGGTGTACACTGAACGTTATCCATTGTTTGAATTTGAGTTTAATACTCATTATTATTAGACCGGTCGATGGTAACTATGCAAGTGGCCAATACCTTTTGACATGTCACTGTCCTTGTATCATAAGTATTACGAGTTGGCTGATGTGGTGTCAAAGTACGATGGTTGGAACTTGGGACAATAACGGTCCCTTTCTTCCGTCGAATTTCCTTGGATTTGGTAACAGGCTGGAAGGCAACTCTTGCCACCTTGGCTCATGGGTAATAGACTTTTCGCACGTGACGGAGGCTTCTTCGAAAATTGTTATATGTGGTGACCTTAATTGCAATAATAACGTCATTTATTGCTACCTTTTATTACGGCAAGTTGAGCCTGTTAATCTAGATTTCCCTTTTGAGACTTGTTCTGTTCTATATTTTCGGCCCGGATAATTTTCAAACCAGCTCTGCTATTACACTGCATTCGGAGACCATGGGTGGCGACAGGCTTCATGTTAAGCCCAACAAGGTAGATGATTCTAGGAATGATCCAGTTGTGTGGTTCATTTGTAAAGAGGGAGGCATTGATCAATTCATGGAAAACATAACTGGTTTTGATGAGAGCTTGTCTCGCAAATTCGTTTCCTCTTGGGAAGAGAGGAGTCTTTGTTGGTGGCATTAGCTTTAAGGTCAATAAGGATGTTATTGATGACCTTATGGCATGACATGTCAATTAGTGCCAAAACACTTAGTCATCACAGTGTTGACCGAGCCAACATTGCAACCCAAGCAGTTACAATGTAACCCGAGCAGTGGCAGTGTCGCCCGAGCAGACAGTGGTAATCAGTATTACCCGAGTGGTCAATATGACCCGAGTACACAGAGTAGCCCGAGTGCCAAAATTTAGTATGTTGCCCGAGTGACAGCATAATGCCCGATGCCAGTATATTGCCCGAGTGGACTACTGGACCCGAGTAACAGTTTTGGGCCGACTTAGTTTATATTGTTTGATATTAATTTATTCTATGGAAGCCAACTTATAGAAGTATTTGATTTGGATAAGGTATAAATATAAGGTATTTTGTTTATCCAAAAGCAGAGAAGTGAATACATGTAGAAGTGTGTATGCGAATATGAAGTGGCAGATTGTTTAAGAGGCTACAGCAGTATAAGGAACAACAGGGACTCATCCATCACAATCAGGTGATTAGTTTATTTCATTGGATCTTATTCAGCAAATCAGAGTTGCATAGAAGATCATCTACTGGTTCATCCTAACAGGTGCATCAGCAAAATCCTCTAACAAGGTAGACTGAACAGTCCTTTACAAATCTACTAACAGAGTTACATTACTCAATTGTATTGTACTAAATCCTTTCACAAGGTAGACCTAACAGTCCTTATTGCTCCTAACAGGGCAGGCCATCAGAAGTGGTCAATTGTAAGCTTTAACAGGCTAAATTTATACTGCAGTAATAAATCTTGTGGGTACCATTCCCACCCCAATTTTACTTTCTATTTGGAAGGTTTCTGGGTAACCAAATATTGTGTCAAGTGTTGTGGATGTTTATTGCTTTTCATTTCATGCATGCAATCAAATTAGATAATCTAATAAAAGATTAATGGATTAAGTTTTATTGGTTCCTGATTCACCCTCCCCCCCCCCCAGTCANTATTGGTTCCTGATTCACCCCCCCCCCCCCCCAGTCACCTAGCCTCAACATATTTCCAACAATTGGTATCAGAGGTAAAGGTTCTCTTAACAGAAGTTTAACGGCTTGAGCAAAGATCAGAGGCAATGGAAATATACAGACTGGAGAAAGTCATTGAAAATGAAAAGATAGATCTACAAGTGGCCATGGATCAGATCAAGAAACTCAAGGAGCAGCTCTCTCTTTCCTTGAAAAGAAGAAAAGATTCAGCAATGCAGATTTATGACAAAAGTTACATAGAAGAAAGAATTGAAGACTTATGCAGAGAAAGAAGTTCTGAATAAGCAGATGCAGCAATTGAAGACCTAGTTGCAAAGAATCTCAATTTACATGAAGTCAGAAAACTGAAAAGAGAACAAGAAATTCATTCAGTCAGAATATGTGAAGTCATGGAACAAAAGAATCAAGCAGAAAATGATAAAGAAATGGCACAAGAAGATAAAAGATTGCTAAGTATAAGATTAGAAGAAAAAGAAAAAGAAATCCATCATTTGTCACTTCAGCAAGCAGATATGATAAATCAACTCAATAATGTAAATCAAGAAGTTATCAATCTGAGGACAGAAAATGAAAGACTGCAAAATGATCTCAATACTGAAAAGCAAACCAATGAGAGCATGATGAATTCACAAGTAAGCATGGATCAGTTGACAAAACAAACTCAACTCAGACATCATGGACAGACTGGATTAGATTATACTGAACAAGGTGAATCCTCATAGCAAGGAACTCAAAAGAACAACAAACCTACTTGTAATCATTGTGGCAAGTTAGGGCACACAGCTAATAAGTGTTGGAGCAATGGAAAGTCAAAGTTTAATGGTAAATGCTACATATGCAACCAAGATGGACATAGGGCAAGTGAATGCACTGAGAACCCTAAGTTTGAAGGAAAACGTTTCAATTGTAACAAACAAGGTCACAAATCTTCCGAGTGCAGAACTAAGAAATGGAACCCTGCTAAACAACTAGCTAAAGCAATTTTTGGTTTGGATTACAACACATGGAGTAGATGTTGTCACTGTGGTGAATATGGGCATATTGGTGCAAATTGTGTAATGAATCACCTGAGAAAAAGCAATCCTACTAAGAGATGTTATGTATGTAAACAATTTGGTCATCTAAGCAAGAATTGCATGAACAGAGAAAAAGTGGATACTGGTTTTGAGAAAGGCAAAGCAAAAGTTTCTGAAATCAAAACTTAGATGAATCAACTGTGGGTAAGGAAATCTCCTGAGAGTTCAGATCAAAACATTGAAGGATCGAATGGCAACCAAAGCAGTGAATTGGGTGGATCTACCATCTCCGAATAAATATGCAAGGAGACTACTGGAACTGTGCATACAAGCCATCTTACATCAGTTCCAGACATGCTAGCAAGTCCAAATCAGCATATTGATGCACTAGGACACATTATAGTTTAAATTATAGTTTTAACCGAGTCAGGATCTCAGTAACACCCAAGTTACACAGGCTTAACCAAGTTAAGTCGGGTTGTATGGTTTTGAGGATGCGGAAGTTAGTTTTCACCGAGCTTCATTCCGAGCTATGCCAGCTACCATGTACGAAGCATTTAATGAAAACTCAACGGTAAAATCTCTTATAAAAGATGAATTGGAAAGGTTACTGTTTACAAAGTTTTCAGTTTGCAGAGTGATTCAGAGCCTTAAGCAATTCAGAGCGAATTTGTATTCGAAAGCTTTAAAGTTGCGAAGTTTTATCAAACCTCCGAGCATAATGGCGTCTACATCCAGCAGCAAGGTTAAGAAAGGCTCTGAGATGTTGGTGAGGAATGCTATCTGCGAACCTCCGAAGTTTAAGCTTCATCCAGCGATTGCAGAGGAGATAGACACGATGGGAGCTCATTTCCTAATTCCTCCGAGGGTATCGTTGATCAACAACATCTGAGCCTTCTATCATTGCACAATTCAACAGCAGGGGACATTGGAAATGAATAAAGCATATGAGAAACTTTGCGATGTCAGGAATCTGAAGCTAGCCCATAAACACCTAGAAGTCAAGGGTTTGACTCATATCATGCATATGCCACAGAATTTCCAGATTAAGTGGATTAGATTTTTTCTGAGCCGTGTTCACGACATGCGTCTATGGCTGGAGCAACCAGTGAAGATTACCAAGACAATGGCACACCGTGTTACAGGGTATCCTATGCTGGACAAGTCTAAAGCTACCAAAACCCTACCCCGGGATGACCTAACAAAGAAGACTCTTGCCGAGTGAGACGGAAGAGGCATGAGATTAAATGGAGTTACAGATGGAATTGAAGTTTGGGATTCATGTTATTGCGCACAAAATCTACAGTTCTAGCCGGCCTAACAGCGTACCATGTGAGGTTGTGGACTTGGCATACAAGGTGGTCAAGAACAACCTTTCATTCGACCTTGCCGAGTTGCAGCTCATCCAATTGAGCAAGAACATGGAAAGCATTCGGCCATCAAAGACCAATCCATGTAAGTTTGGTTCACTTCTAGTCTGCATATTCTTTTACATTTAGAAGTTTTTCCCTTCCAAAGGCACAGTTGTTTGGAAGGACAGACCCATAGTGTATCAAATAAATGATTTCATAGCAGAATTAGGAGACAATTTTGAGAGCATCATGGATGCATATTTTGAGGAATTCAAATAGAAGATGAAGAATAGGTATAGAATTCCTAAACAATTGGTTGAAGACTACAAAGATGATGTTTGTTTCCTAGTTGACTGTAATAAAGTATACATCCAAGCAGGCAAACCTAGGGTTGCATGGGTGAAACCTCTTGCATATGAGGTTAACATAGATGAGACCAAAGATATCATTGAGGCTCTTGTGAATGAGCATGTTGACCCCAAAGCACCATACTTTGGTACCTATGAAGAAGTCAAAAGTAGAATTTCATTATAGATTGAGATTCCTAAGATTTTGAAAAGAGGAAAGAAGAGGTTAGAACAGTTTGGAATGAAGTATGGGAAGACTTCAGACTCTCCTCCTTCTATCTCTGAAAGCAAAGAAGATGAAGTCAAGATAGAAGATGATGAACCTGAAAAGGAAGAGGAAGAGATAGAAACTGAACCTCCAAAGAAGAAGACGGTAACCCCCAAGCAGAAACCAAAGATCTCTACCCCTATCATCACTAAAAGAAGATCTAGAAGGAAACTCATATTGCCCAAGGAAGATGAAGAAGATGATGCAGATTTGAAGGAAAGTGCAAACTAGTTGGCACTTAACCCGAGTTCAAGTTCAGCACACTTTGTGAAGATTAAGTATCTGACAGACATGTAGGCTGAATTACTAAGAGAAGAAGCAAGGACAAGAGAATCTCTCACAGCCATGCAGAGCCAACTCCTTCCACACATGGATGTAATGCAGAAGCATATAGCTCATGCCAAGACTCTCATACATGACAACAACTTTTCAGTTGCTGAGCTTATGATGGAGTTGTCAGCAAAGATACAAATAGAGTTGCACATCCTGAAGGTGTTGCAAGATAATTGCGACAACACTTTCTCAGATTCTGAAGGTATATAGTGATTTCCTATCCTACTTTGGTATTACCATATAGATATATTTTGGCATTTGTGTCAAAAACAAGGGGGAAATGTATATAGGAAAGAAATATATGTACAGAAGAGAAGCAGAGATATATAATAGTAAAGTTACAAAAACAATTTTGAAAAATAAAAAAAAGAGTTAGTTGTAACCGAGTTACAGAGCTATTGTCAAAACCCGAGCAAGTACCCAAGCATATGGTAAGTGGGAGTTTTGACTCAGAAGTTTGAGCAGTTTTTTTTTTTTTTTTTAACATGATAAGTGTTTTTGGTCACTAATGCCAAAGGGGGAGATTGATGACCTTATGGCATGACATGTTGTCAATTAGTGCCAAAACACTTAGTCATCACAGTGTTGACCAAGCCAGCAATGCAACCCGAGCAGTTACAATGTAACCCGAGCAGTGGCAGTGTCGACCGAGCAAACAGTGGTAATCAGTATTACCCGAGTGGTCAATATGACCTGAGTAGACAGAGTAGTCCGATTGCCAGAATTTAGTATGTTGCCCGAGTGACAGCATAATGCCCGAGTGCCAGTATATTGCCCAAGTGGACTACTGGACCCAAGTAACAGTTTTGGGCCGACTTAGTTTATATTGTTTGATATTAATTTATCCTATGGAAGCTGACTTACAGAAGTATTTGATTTGGATAAGGTATAAATATAAGGTATTTTGTTTATCCAAAAGCAGAGAAGTGAATACATGTAGAAGTGTGTATGCGAATATGAAGTGGCAGATTGTTTAAGAGGCTACAGCAGT
>MU225534.1:684811-700313 GCA_018584345.1 Thuja plicata
CCCCCCCCCCCTTCTCAGTCACCTAGCCTCAACATATTTCCAACAGTTATTGCTCAAGCTACGGGTCTTTCCACAAAAGGCAGGAAGTGGAAGAAAACTAGCAGAACCCCTGATGTTGCCAGCTTGAACCAATTCTTTAGGGGCAAGGAGCAACCTGTTAAACGCCATGGTGGGTTCAACCGTGAACAGCTTCCAGATCCTTGGGCTCACGTGTGTCGTGGTCATGAAATATTTTACTTTAGAAGGTCGCTTTTGGGTATTTTACTATTAACATCTCTCCTTCCTGAACCATTTGAGAAACCACGACCTTATCTCCATCCCGTTCTTCCTGCTCCATTCCAAGGACAGTAATGTTAGGGAAATTGTGGATGCTAAAAAACAGGGGAAGAATTACACCATTTTACAACAGGGCCTCATCTAACGTCTCTATAAATTTCATCGTGCCCTTTGTCCTCTGCACACTATCTCGGTCCAGCCGGCCCCTCCCTCCCCCACTCCTCCCTCTACCAGTATTATTCCTGTTGTTGGTCCTAGTAAAAAACATTGTCTCAAAAATCCTAGTCTTAAGGCCCTCCAGGGTCCAACGAAGACCTCCCCCATGGAGTCTGTTGATAAGCCTAAGGGTGACAAGTGGGAGAATCCTACCCAGGATAGCAAACCACCCAAGAAAGAAAAATTTAATATTAAGCAGATTGATTCGGAGGTGGAATACTGAGGAAACAAGCACCCCTCGCCGCTCAACCGGGCTAGCTACGAAACCTAAAGAAGGGAAAAAACGTATTGAGGTTTCTTCTTCTGAGGACTCAGAATACACTGAGAGTAAGTAGGAGGAAACGGACAGCGAGGATTCTTCATCGCATGTCTCGGGGAGCCTTAAAAAGGAGTGTAATGATTTGGACCCTTCTACTGAAATCAAAGCCACCCGCCCTTCCCCACGCCGTGCAGAGCAGAATGTTATTGTGATGGAGATCCCTGCGGAGCAGGATGATATTGGGGGTGTTATTGGGATGGTAGTGGCCGAGGGGTTGTTTTCAGATATAATCTTATGTGTCACTCAACCTTGACGAAGAAGCAACACTTGAGGGTATAGTGGGCTCTCTTTGTAGCCCACGTATCCGCAAATCCAGCATCCCCTCGGCCACTACCTCTACTCTACTTCTAGTAGAGCACCATCATCGGTACCACATTCGTCTTCTATAGATAGATTTTTTGTGCACAGAAACACACCTCGAGCAAAGCCATCACTGGAGGGAACTGGGTGGAAAAGTAATGTGCATCGGCAAGTAGACATTGCTTGTGTTGATTTCTGGTACTTCAACAACATCCCTTTCAATTCTCTACTCTCATTACAAGATAAGAAAGAAAAGAGAATGGGGCGCTGATAGAAATAAAGAACTGTGCAATCAAAGGCCAAAGCGCTTTCTGTCACATAGGTTCTCTCTTCTTGCTTGACGAAAGTCAATCGTTGAATATGCTTACTCTGGAGATAGGGGGCGCTATAGTCTAGTAGGGGCCCCTTAGAATTGGAGGGGCTGAAATTTATGAAAAGCGATGATGCCCTTTAGAATAGTAGGGGGTGAGTTAACCCATTCGCTCGTAGGGATAACCTCAAAACAATGTAGGGATAACATTTCTTATTTTACGGTTAGCTCAATTGGGAAATTGATGTAAAGAGCGTCGATTCACTGACATAGATTGGATTGTCGAAGTTATCAAACCAGCAATAGAAGTAGAGGCCAAGGCTTGGTACAGAAACATAGGTGGCAGCATAGGTCGCATCCCTTCGAGTAATTTCAGATCCGAATACTGTGCCAGTGTATATCCCAGTCCCAGAACCTGTTGATTGAGTGAAAGCCTAAAAATGAGCAGTGGTTGCAGCTTACCTTGAATTTGAGAAAGCACTAGCAATAGAAAGCATAGGAGGAATGGCCCCTCTGCATATTGGCTGAATTTAATTAGCGGAATGACTGTGGCAAGAAAAGGCTACAAGGCGCCTTCTCGTGCAAACTTCAGTGGAAGGTTAGTTCACTTCTTTTAGTTTTTAAATGTTTTAAGTTAGTTTTGAATCTTGATAGCTTACATTGAATTTTGATTTTTAGACTGTAGACTAAATTTATGTTTTTTTTTTTATATATGGTAATTACTTATTTTTGTTGAATGTAAGTTATATTTTTAATCAAAATTGTGTACTTAAGTTAACATTAATTTTATTTTGTACTTGTAGGATGCTCATAGATGCAGTTTCTAAGGCAAAAGAAATGGTGGAAGAACAAAAACTACAATAGAAACAATGTGGCTGCACCATTCTTTCAAATGGATGGACGGATGGCAAAAACTGCACCATCATTAATTTGTTGGTTTCTTGCAAGGATAATGTGGTGTCTTTGAAATCCGTGGATGCCTCTAATGTTAGAGCAAGTTCAAACTTTGGCTCTAATGTTAGAGCAAGTTGTAATGGAGGTGGGAATTGATAATGTGGTGCGAATCATAACCAATAATGCAGCGGTATATGTGACAACGGGTAGGATCCTCATAGTCAAATATAGTACACATTATAGGACTCCTTGTGCAACACATGTTTCTAACCTTCTTTTGGAGCACGAAGGAAAACTAGATTGGTTGAGAATTGTTGTAGAGGATGCAAGAAAGATCACAAAATACATCTACAATCGCCCTTGGGTTCTTTGCTTGATGGGAGAACACACCCAAGGGAAGGAGTTGGTAAGAGCAGCAGTCACAAGATTTGCAACGATTTTCTTAACGTTCCAAAGTATCCTTACTTAATAGACTTCTTTTAAGAAAATCTTTGTGAGTCAAGCATGGCTAGGCTCAAGATATTCGAAGAAGCTTGATGGAGAAAGTGTTGCATCTATGGTCTTCGACAACCGATTTGCACAAAGAGCTACAAAGATTGTGAAGGTAACTTGGACACTTCAAAACTTGAATATTTAATTTTTTTGTATTCAAGTCTTTCATTATTAATTTGTAACTTTAATGATTAATCTTTTGTAATTTTCAATTGTACCTGTCAGAGCCCTTGGTTAGAGTTCTCCACTTGGTTGATGGGGATAAAACCCCAATAGGATATCTCTATGAGGCCATGGATAGGGCCAAGGAGGCTATCAAAAATTTCTAAAAGGGGTAAATTTGACCCCATATGAGAGATTATTGATAGGAGGTGAAACAATCAGCTCCACGAACCCATCCATATTGCAAGGTACTTCCTCAACCCTCGTTTTCGCTTCTCGCCATCCTAGTCGGATCCCAATGTAGAGGTCATGGAAAGCTTCACTAAATGCACCTAGAAGATGATACCCGAGGTCCAGGTGAGAGACCTCATTAATTCCGAGTTGGACATATACAAGAATGCAAGGGGCAAGCTATTCTCTTCAGACATGGTGAAGAGAGGATGAAACACTCAAACCCCAAGTATAATATTTCGAATTTTGGAGTCTTTCACATGCATGATAAGTAGATAAAAATTAAAATATGTTTTCACCTTGCTTTCTAACTCTTCAATATTTTATTTTTGAGATGCTTGGTGGCGAAATTGGGGTGGAAATGTTTGAAATTTTCAAAGACACCCTCCAATCTTATGCCAACCTTGTAGTTCATCTAGTTGTGAGCGCAACTGGAGCTTGTTCAAGGCCATCCACACAATGAAGAGGAACAAGTTAGTGCAGAAACGCCTCAATGACCTTCTCATTGTGTAATATAACCTTTGGTTGTGCACAAAGAACGTAGAGAAAACACCAATTGGTCCACCTAATTTGGTTACATAGATCCTTACTGTGATTGGACATCACAGGAGCAACCTCCATTGTTTGCAGAGGATGAGATCTACAATTTGGAGAGGCAAGCTATGGAGGAGGGTGGATTCGCTGTGGGATTGGATGATATTGAGGAGGATGAGGAGGTTGAGGATGATGAGGAGACATTGCCAGAGCTAGCACCATCTACATCCAAGATGGAGATCGAGTCACAGCTAGTTGTGCAAAGGGAGGAGGCACAACCACAGCGGACTTCTAGGACTAGACCTCCTACCCCTCTCGTAGTTTTTACTAGAGTTGTTGTGAAGGGGAAGAGGAAGATGTAGACTACTTTGATGTTGTACGTGTATTTTAACTTATAGTTTTACAAACACAATTTGTTATTTTAATTTTGCTTCAGACTATCAGGCTACTAGCCATCAGCATTCCACATGGGGATGCCATTTTGTACCCCATTTGCATTTAAATATATCTAGACTCAACTTGTTTCTTTTGTTTACACATTTACTGACTCATTAGATGCATCTCCTCATTGAATTTTGCACAAAAATGCATTTCTAATTAAATTTAAGCAATTTTTTAAGTTGTAGATTATTTTGCTGATCTGTTGCCGAGTAATCACTGATTTTTTGCCCCTTCTTTTGGCCCTTGGCAAAAAGTTGCCGAGTACAAGTTTTTCAACTATGTTTAGGACAACTCAAATAATAAAATAATAAACTTTAGCCCTTTTAACATGTAATGTCCCCTTCTCTGAGCTAGGCCATTTTGGCACCTGATTAGTCTATCTCCCCATCAGGGTAGACTAATGGCTTCTTCGGGAGGATGCCAACCAGTCACAGGCTTTTATTTGGGTTCATTGGGTATTTTTTAAGTATTTGGGAGCTTTTCCCATAGTAAAGTCACTTTATTTTATTAAAGTGAGTTAATAAAGTTACTTTATGACTTAAAGTCATTTTATATTAAAAAGTAACTTAAGTGACTTAAGTAGGTGTACTTTATCCCACATGGCTTGGAATTTTGTGTTTTCCCTCATATAGAGGTTATAAAAGCACAAACTTCTCCTTGGAAAAGGTTAAAAGAAGATAACTAATCAGGTTACTCTCGTGACTGGTTATTTCTCCAAGGACGCAAACCCTTGAGAGCTCTCTTGAAGGTTGGACGCAAACCTAGCCTTCTTCATATGGTGGATTCATATAGGGTCCTTATTTGAGCCGAAAATGTGAACTTGGATTGTAGTTTTGGGAACTTATTACAGATTTTGGTTTCTTGGAGTATTTGTTGCTTGTAATCGCAAAAGTAGAGGCATTCAGCCAGTGCGTAAGAAGACTGTAAATCACACACGGTATCATTGGTTAAGGCGGCTATCGTATTGTTGGCTTCCTATTGTAAAACGTTGGAATACATGCATAGCGTTGTACAAAACTAAGACTACAAAACTAAGACTCACGTATCCAGGCCGCGCGAAGAGATATTCACAGTAACATCAGGCTGAGAGGAGTTAATGTTCCACATAGAAGAGCACGTCATTGTTGCACGCGAATGCACAAGTGTTGACGGGTATTCGCATGGAGGGGCTCTAAACCACGGGACTGAATCTTTGTCACGCGACCTCGTTGGAGATCACCTTGTCGTTACAAGTTTTTGGGAGCTAAGTAGTGTGTGGTGAAAATGTCAGTGTGTGGAGGACATTTCGTTCGTGGCTGAAGGTCTTTAGAAGCAAAGGTGGCGTGAGCTGTTTCATGTTATCTGCCGTAGGGACCTTGTTGTATGTTGTTCATCCATTTGGCAGTCGTGACTTGCATTTGATGGTTATGAAGATCAACCTATTTCAAACGTCTGGACTCATGGAGATTGGTTGGTATTTGTTACATTAATCTGAAGTATTATTTGGTATATGAAACATTATATATATGCAATTCGAATTTACCAGTTTGTTAGAATTATTGGAATTGTTGTTTACTTGCCTGGAGCCTATTACTTCATATTTGAAAATACAAAACATTGAATAGTTGTTTGAGTGGAAAATATTAAAAAAAAAAGAAACAATCACTTATCAGAGTCTGAATAGATTTGTAATTGAAACGTAAGGGAAGAGCCGGTCAGGCTCATTACATAATATTTTAGTTAAAAACAACTTAAAGTTGTCACAGTTTGGGCGAGGCCTAAGGGGGATCTGTTGAACACTTTATTAAATTATTTCACTTAAATCATAAAGTCACTTTATAAAATATTTGTGAACTAATAGAATAATATTTCCCAGCCTTAGTAAAACTTGAAATTGAAGACTTTGCACTTTGAAGCTAAAGAAAGACTGAGACAGAGACCAGTTTTGAAACTTAGCACTTACTAAAAATAGTAATATGCTAAAAATAGCCAAGCCATCCAAACCCTAAAACTGAAATACTGCTCTTTGAAGTTGAGGGGAACTATGATTGGAAGTTGGAACCTATCAGATTTTAGCACTTACTAAAATAGTAATATACTAACAATAGAAATGTTCCCCATAAGTCTTGAATCTGAAGACATTGCTCGTTGAAGCTAAGAGGAGGCTGAAGCTATGACCATTTGCCAAAAATAAAGGTTACTATAAATAGTAACTGCGAAATATAGCAATAACTAAAAATAGTAAGTCAACCAAAACTCCCAACTAACCAATCGGTCCAAACTGACACTAAAAACAATAAGCTTCGAACAAGTTAGAAATCACTCCAAAAAGTGTTGTTCATATCCATTAGTCCATCTAAACACACTAGCGAAATGGAAATACCAAAATGGTAGAGGGAAGGAGAACACACAATGTCATTGACCTTGATGACATATATCAACATTCAAAATGGATCGACGATGATATGTAGCCCCTCTTTTCCAAGGATGAGATTCTTGATTATGAGAGAGAAGCAGATGTAGCAGCATGAAGCAGGAAAAAGGCTAGGCGAGGTGAGGCGAGGCTGATACAACAATCGGAGCTTCACTAGATGCAGTTGCCCATAATATGCCCAAGTAAGATATTCTTCCTCAAGCAGAATCATTACTAGCCACTTTGAGGGCACCCACACAGCCACTTGCTAGGTTGCCAGTTTGGGTATGGGAACTGAAACTTGATACAACAGTACAACAAAACAAAATATTCCTTGTGTACGGATGCAAAAATTTATATATCTCAAAATGTCAGTGCACAATGAAAATTCAAATTACAATCAATAATTAATATTCATGTTCTTCATCATAAGCGCAAAAGTCGACAACATTTGGCTCAAATTCAGTTGAACCACAATCAATCGAATTGCCACCACCGCTAGCTATGTAAAGTGCAGAAGTTGGTTCAATTTCATTTTGCAAATATTTGGCAAAATGTCAAATCATTGACAATACAAGGAAGTGATTTCAAAAAACATAAACAAACAGCTTCCACATATGTTATAGTCGTTTCAGCTCTTCAATGTGCTCTTTGGCAAACACATGCATAATGTCAATGTAATGTCCCCATTTTCATGAGCATCAGAATTTGAGGGATTAGCCTATTATTCTGTCTCTCGTAGGCTAATGAGGTTGGTTAGAGGGTCCTTTGAGGGATGCATCTTCTTCAGTGGTCAAAAGTTTGCAGGTTTAGCTTTCGTTCGAGGTCTCCAAGACTCCGTATGTAGTAATTGCTATTTATATTAAGTCTTGAGGGGGTTAGTGAGGGACCCCTGCTATTTTTAGAAATGGGGTATGGTATGCGACTTGATCATGTCAGCTTCCAATTCAGACGACGTGCAAAGATGATGAGTAATAATGGAAATATTAATATATGAATTTGGTTAAAATAAATATTAATAGTTTTGAGCTTATATTGTAAAGTTATAATATAATTTTATACTATAACTTAAGTCACTTAAGTTAAAGGTCAAGTTATCATAGATGGGGCCAAGTGAACAATTAATTTTAATAGAATTATTTGTGCACCAACTATAGAGTTTTAAGTGAAGAATTAAAAGTGGGAATATATCTTTTATCCCACATTGGCTAGGAAAGTGTTTGAGGTCCCACAAGAAAAGAATAAAAGAGACTTAAGAGCTCATTCTGAAAATATGTTTTATGATTATTACTGAACTTTGGTTGATTTTTGCTCTTGCTTAGAGAATGAGGGTTTCTACTTGCAGCCGCCATTGGAGAACGGAAAATCTTCAGTGTTGCAGCCATTTGAGTTGGTGAAATATCCAGTGAGTTTGGCATTCAAGAGAGCTTCATTCAGGAGTTCTATTTGTGCTTAAAAGTGAAGAATTTCATCTAGGGTTTGAAGGATTGGAAGGTAAAACTACAACAGATCTGGAGATTCATTCTTGGCAGCCATTCTATATCAGATTTTATCTATTTAATAGTGATTTGCTACAGTACCTGTGAACAGTAATTTTGCTACAATACACATGAATAGTGGATTCGCTACAGTACCGTGAATAGTAAAATTGCTACAGTACCGTGAATAGTGCTGCTACAGTGCGTGAACAGTGCCACATCAAGTTTTACTAGTTACTCTTGTTGGTTAGAAGTTTGGAAGGAAAGGGATGGAGTGAAGAATGAGGGTCAAAAATCACAGCCCTTACTATGACAATAAGATTGCAGCAGAGTCTTCTGAAATAAATCAGGTTCTTTAGGCTTTGTAGAACACGTTTTAGCTTATGTTTATTCGCAGGAATCAGTTATCTTTGTGCTTAGCGTTGCATGGTGAAATTAAATAAAATTGCAGCAGTAGTCTGATTTTATTTCAGTCACTTGTTTGATTCAAAACCTTTATTGAAAGAATTTCAAAAAAACATAAATTTGCAAAACAAACAAACAAAAAACATCTAGTACAGCAGCAGAGCCTGTGAAGGGTTATTACAGTCAATCAACTGAAACTAATCTCATTAATGCTGATGTATAGTTTACTACCCCTATGTTGACAAGTATAGCTCACAAATTCGACTGAAATTATATTTAATTGCTTGTTAGCTGGTATATTCTGATATTAAATGCTGTTACAAAGTTTTGATACAACAGGAATTGGATTGATAAAGGAAATAGAATACCCAAAGTGATGAAGAGTGAAACTAAGGTTTTAATGTATCAAACTGTGCCTGGGTATGACCCCGAGTATTGTCTGGACACCCGGGTTCGCTGTATATTGGGTGTACCTGGGGCTGCACCTAGATGGTAACCATAAAGGACCATACTGATACGCATACCTGGGCTTTACCACCAGTACGTGGTAACATAGCTTAAAAGGTGTGTTCATAGGAAAAAATTATACAATACGATGTGTATTCGCAATTTGTGTTCATATGAAACTATAATGTATATTGAACTTGTTTTCAATTATAAATGAATGAAAAACTACTTTTCAGATCTCTAAATTTAGTTTTATGCACTTTTTTAGGATTATTTCATAAATATATGAATTTTCTTAAGCTCGGAAATTTGGTAGAGTTTTTCTGAAATTTTGCATAATTGCTGGGTCAAATTTGGGTCTGCCAAGTTTTGCCAAGTCACAAACTTTTAGTTTTAAACTATGGATAAGGACCATGAAAGGGTTTCACAAACATAAAACGTATAAAATCAAACTGTTCTTCCATTATTGAAAATTTCTAACAGATCTGAACATTTAGTGACAAATATATAGCTCACTACCATAGAATATGATTTCAAAAGATGATAAGCCATGATAGTATTTATTACGTTACAGAAAAAAATTATGAAAATGATCAATATACTGTGGTCTGAAGCCAATGATTATTAAAAAAACTAGTATAACTGCTGAACCTATATATCACAAAACTCATGGAGATTCAGTTGACACCATAGTACCCTTAAATTCTATTACTTCCAAATTATGGCACATAACATGACATTGAAAATAACACTAAAATATTTTTGATAAAGAAATATAACTTCAGCAACCCAAAAAGAAAAACAAGATCTAATTTTTCATGAGGTAAATGCAGTAAAATGGAGCCAAAAAAAAAGAACTGTATACAGTGAGTTCTGTTTTGAAGCACAGTTATTGAAAGAATGCTTTTACTTCAGGTTCTAGATACAAGTCACAATCTTTACCAAAAATGAAAAACCTGTTTCAGTTGTCAATAACAGATAAAAATTGCTACCCATGTTATCGCATGTGAAAGAAAAGCCATGGTTGTGATGTCTACCCTCAGCTTTTGCTGCAGTCCAGGATACTGTACCTGATATTCAAAAATTGTAAAACATGGGTGCCAGAGAATAGTTAGTTCATAAAAATGCATAAGCACAAAAGCCTACAGATAAATCCAAAAGCAGTAGACAGATAATATTCTAAATCATAAGCTCTTGCAGCTTCATTATTTTGGACCAATTATCTCAAGAGATTTTATCTTCATTTAACCTTGTATTGCATTTCACCCACCTTTCCATTCTGCTAGTTCTTATGCTAATCCACTCTCCCCTTTCCCCTTCCTCTTCTACCACTTAATTGTGTGCATCCAGCCAAGAGATTCAAAAATAAATACAAACTAAGACCAAAATATGTAAAGAATAAGTCGACTCTACAACCTAAAATATGGATATAGTCTACAGATAATGGGTAAACATATATGAACTTCACCCAATACTTACTCATTGGCACTCTTAGAAAAAGGAACAAATAAGATATTCTTGAAATGTGATGGAAAAGAGATTTCCTTTTCCCAACACAATCTGGTCAATATTTGATCCTATCAAAACCACTTTGACTACAACCAAAAAAAAGCTAATGACATAACTTATGTCATGATATGCTATTCACTACTTTCAAAACCATGCAAATTGTAGGAATGTCAATACAATAAGAATGAAAGGGAAAATGATAGTTCTGGTGATAGTTTTCACCTGCTGGATAAGATGTCAAGACAATGTAATCACCTTTTTTCGATTAATACAAATTCCCCACTTCGGCAGTTTACCTAGCAGAAAAAAAACAGAATGAAAGGGAAAAGAACCAAACAATCTAAATCAACACCTTCAGGAATTGCTTCAAGCATGAAAACTCTTTTACTAAGTTACTGGTTTGGATCCAGATTCAAGTACAGGTGCAGGGGTTCAGATATGCCGGTATGCCAAAAAGATACAGGGCTGGGTATGCTTTGGGTTCATCTATACAAAAAAACATATAAAACTCATAAATATATTCATATTTGCAGCCTTTGTTATCCATGAGTTCGAAAAAATATTTTTATATCAGAAACAGCTGCTTTACCCCAATCTAAGTAGGGGAGATGCAAAATTTCCTTTAAACCCTGATTAGTTACAATTATTAGATGCTCATTCAGATAATGTAAATAGTCATACAAAACAGCAACAAACCATATCAAATTTTTATGTGGGGAAAACTGTTTTGAGAGAAAAACCCCACTCTAAAAGTACAGCTCAATTGTATCATCAGCAATCAAATGTGGTTAAAATAAAGTCACTGAGCCAAGTTCATTAACAAGAGTCTTCAACTTCGACAAGCTTTCACAAACGAATTGTAATGTCCCCAAATCGACATTAATAATAAAATTAAAATTAATTTTAATTAAAGATTGAAATTTATTTATAAAGAACCAAGTAACGAATTTGGGATCAAGACACCAACTGATAACATATTAACCATGAATGTTTAATGGGATTAAGTATTCGATCAAATAAGACAAGTGTTTACAAGTATTAACAATGGCATATCATGAACTAGCTGCAGTGATAGTTCAAAAAGAGTCACGTCAAGTATGACATGACTATGATTAAGCAAAGCGTTATAAGCCAAGTCAGTGATGGGTCAACAAGGCACATCAACCTCATTGAAATCAGGAAGTAGTAAAAGGAAATTGAGAACGTCAGGAGACAACAAATACATGGACATGTAGAGGAAGAACGATAATTACTAGTCATAAGGAAGAAGACTCTTTACCCTTGACGGAGGCACAATATACCAAACAATAATCATTTATAATTGGATCATATCGATCAAGGATAGTTAAGATTGCAACAGTTATTGATAAAAATAGCAATTCAACGTTATAACAATGACTGCGATGAAGATACAATTATGGGAGTCAACATCCACACATTCTCTTGGCGGAAGGTTTTCTGAACGATGATATGGCTTGGCATGACCCAAGGGATCTCAATAGCCACGTACAAACTATGTTACATGTCAGCAATTCTCATATAATACAATCGATCCAATAAAGATATCAATCATGATTAAGGTATATGTCTTAAATCAATTAGTGAAGAAGAGACAATAATTAAGAACCAATTATGAAGAGACATGTCACTTAAAGTTTAAGAGACAAAACCCTTCGTTGAGGACGATATATAGATTGATTGAGGATGATATAAAGATTGATTGAGGACGATCAATGACAGGATGAATTGGAGAATATAAAATATATCGTATCCTTTGTGCATCACTCTGTTTAGAGCTTTATTTCTTTTGGCAATCATCGGTGCAAGTGCCATAAAGACCAGTCAGAGACGGCATCATACTTAAAGCATATTTATATTGATATATCAGAGACGGCTTTCCATTTTCAAAGCATAATAATATCGACATACCAGATACAGCCTGTTACAACATACAGCCCACATTATAAATTGTATATCAGAGACAGCAATACCAGGTAACTGAGATTATTCCCAGTTGAGCATATGATTATCTGCATATCAGACACAGCCATCATATCTTGTTAATAGATTGTTATGCAATCATTATCATTCTATAGCAATGTATGCATTTGGAATTAAGCATCATATCAGTCATTATCATTTGTAAATAACATATGCATTTTGTAGTACGTAATAAAGTAATATTGTAATTAGAATTAGTTATGCTTTGTCGGGAGAGGGTAGTTAGGAAGCGAGGGGATGCGTCCGTTGGTTTTCCCAACCAACCAACCTTATATAAGAACTTTGGAATATGGATGTTGGACTCATGGTTTTGCTGGTAATAAATATAGAATAAACATTTCCTCGCCATCTTGGTATTCTGGTATGGTGTTCTGTGCATTTCATTGGTATTGGTCATAATTGTATTATTGGTAAATGTCTTGTTGGTATCACTGAATATATGTTGTGTTGTTCTGTACATTGTGGACTAATAACCATTCTACATTTTGGCGCCGCTGCCTAAGTTCGGACCTGGAGGTCATAGAGAAGAGGAGGGAATACCAAGGGTAGATCAAGTGACACTAGATCTGGTGGTGGCCTGGGAAGTGCCGGTACGTGCGAAGGGAAGCCGAGACAGAGCGGTTCCACAGAAGCACGGTACGACAAATTTCGGTACCACCAGCGATGTAGGATCTACTTTGTGGAAGTCCTCGACTCCTGGCTAGACTTTTGGTTGACTAAATAAATTCATGCCCCCGCTTCCAAACAAATATCCTACGCACAGGCCTGGAGAAGAAACTGAAGAAGAAACCGCCCTGCGGATCATTGGCCTACAACAACAAGAGGAAAGACGTTGCCGCTTGAGAGGATTGGGGAGCCAGTCTCTAAGCCAAGGACAACTAGAGGAAAGCCTGATTGAAAACACCATAGAAGGAATAGCCAACTTGGCCATTTCGGAAACATTGAAGAGAGGAGGGGAGAACCCTGAAACCCCTGCTCGAAGAGAGTACTGGGAGGAACACCACTCCGCCCACACAGAGGAATCACAAGGAGAAGGAGAGAGCACTAGTTCTAGCGTCCTGGTAGGAGGGAACGCCACGGGAGGAGGAAGAGTCCACGTCCCCGGAGGAGGAAGTATCCCAGCAGGAGGGAAAAGAATGGCAGTAGTCAAGCAGAAACTTCCCAGATTTACTGGAGAAGGGTCGGAGGACCCGGCCTGGCACTGTAAAACATGTATCACCGTATGGCAGGCCAATGGAGAAAACGATACAAATGAATGGTTAAAAGCCTTCCCTGCCACACTAAGGGGGACCGCTATTGACTAGTACACAAACTTGGAGGCTACCTAGAAAACCACATGGAAGGACCTCCGCACTGCCTTTGAGGAGGAATTCAGACTCCTACGTGATGATGATGAGATAGTCACGGAAATCTATAATACCAGACAAGGGAAAAACGAGTCAGGGGTTATACCAGGAGACTCAAGGAATTGATAGGAAAATTGGATAACAACCCTGCTGACGGATTGAAAAAAAGATGGTTCATTGAAGGGTTAACCCCGTCCTTGAAACGGAAAATGAAGATAGTACCACCATCATCCTTTGGAGAGGCATGCACGCGAGCAATGGACATCGAAAGTGAAAATAAAACTTCCAAAGCTAAGAAGCATGGAAGCGGGAGTGAGAGCTCAGAAGAAAGTGGGGACGAAACCAAGACCATCCAGGCCTTACGAAAAGACATGATGCGGTTGATGAAGGAAGTTACAGGAAGTAAGGAGGAAAAAAGAGAAGGGAGGGAACTCTGGTGTACAGATTGCGAGGAGGGGCATACAAAAGGAACATGTCCCCGCAAATCTTTCTGTGATATTTGTCAGGTGTTAGGACACACAATCAAAGACTGCCCCTACAATCTAATGGCATGGAATGCTCAAGTATTCTTCACCCAAGGAGAACAATCCACACCACCCGCTACCCCTCCACGTAACACTAATACAGAAGCTTCACTTGGAGGGTACCGAAACAATAGACGCGGGAGCAACAACAACAATAATAATAACAACAATAATAACACACCCCGGAGAGCAATCCAGTACGATTCTAAAGGAAGACCCATGATCCAATGTAGGTGATGCAACGAGTGGGGACACTTTGCACAGGATTGCCAGAGCGGGGGAGGACAAAATGAAGGGATGTTATGTAAATGGTGTGGACCAGGAAATCATGAGGATGCCAATTGCCCTAGACAAAAGGGGGTGAACAGGTTGGACATTGCAAAATCAGAGAATGAAGTATTCGCCATAACAAGAATGCAATCCAGGCAACTTGCATACCCTGACATAGCCACAGAAAAAGAAAGGTTCCAAGAAGCAAGGAAAGAGATTAGAAATAGAAGTGCTGCTAAATCCCCAAATAACCGACCAGTACCTAGCATCATGAAACAAGTACTGGAAACCACTATTCCTGTAAAAATTATTGATTTATTAGAAACATTACCTCAACTACGGGTAGAAATATCACAAGGAATGAGTAGCCAAGAAGAAACCCTGAAGGAGGAGGAGAAAGAAGAAAAACCAGCAGAAAAGGCGGATACTCTATTCACTATAGGGACAGGGAGAACACCGGCAGTAGTGGAAATGGAGATAATGGGATGCAAACTGTCTAATACTGTTGTGGACGGAGGATCCGGTGTGAATGTTCTACCGGAGGAGACTTGGAAGGCACTAGGGAAACCTAAACTTTGGCCGCCCACATTCCAACTAGTGGGTGCAGACCAGCATGGAATTAAGCCGATAGGAACTCTGATGGGACAAAAGGTAGTAATTGGTACACAACAGTTTCTCTTGGACTTTGTGATGATTTCCCTGGAAAAGAAAGGATATGATGCATTGTTGGGAAGAGGATGGCTGGTCACAGCAAAGGCCACCCATAATTGGAAGAGAAATACCCTTTCCATAGAAGTAGACGGCCAAAAGTACACAATTGATCTAAAGAATCAGGCTGTAAGTCAGGATATGGCATCTGATTCAGAGGCAGAAGGAGAGGACGGAGGAGAAGAACCGGACGAAGAAGGAATACTCCGGCTTGGGGAGTGCTCAGAAGATGAAACATGCTCTCTCA
>MU225534.1:700383-726669 GCA_018584345.1 Thuja plicata
AAGAAAAGTATCCAGAAGGTTATAAGGAGTACAGGGAGGGTGTATTTAGCAAGGAGAAGAAACTGGAATACAAGGAGGCTAAGCTGCAGACAATAAACACAAACAGGCATGCGGTGGACGTGCAGGAGGTAAAACATCTAGAAGATGGAAGAGTCCAGACGAAGGCCGTACGGGTTGGAGGCATACGAACGAATTGGAGGCATACATACGAGTTGGAGACATTCGTACGAGTTGGAGGCACAGGAGGAGTTACCAACGTACGGGCTGCAAAAGCATCAACAGTTGTTGTCGTACGAGCATCAGTAGTAGGAACCCACGTACGCCTGGGAGTGCGAGCATTCAAAAATTTCGGAGGTTGGCGGAGAAGGATTGGACTCGTACGAAACGACATACGAACTAGAGGGGTGGAGGTAAGTCCAAGCACGGGTACAAAGGAGGTAAGCGTATGAGTTTTCAAAACATGGTACAAGCAACACATCTGAAGGAAGAGGAACGTACCAGGTCGTCCCACAGGTCTGACGAAAGAGGAATGTACCACCACTAGTACGGAGGAAGGCATCCGTACTATGCCTAGTACGCAGGAGGGACGTACCACTATTAGTACGGAGGAAGGCGTCTGTACTATGCCTAGTACGCAGGAGGGAAGTACCACTATTAGTATGGAGGAAAGCGTCTGTACTATTCCTAGTACGCAGGAGGGATGTACCACTATTAGTATGGAGGAAGGCGTCTGTACCATGCCTAGTAGGCAGGAGGGGCGTACTACTATTAGTACGGAGGAAGGTGTCCGTATGCCTAGTACGAAGGAGGGACGTACCACTATTAGTACGGAGCAAGGCATCCGTACCATGCCTAGTACGCAAGAGGGACGTACCACTATTAGTACGGAGTAAGGCGTTCGTACTATGCCTAGTACGCAAGAGCGACGTACCACTATTAGTATGAAGGAAGGCGTACGTACTATGCCTAGTACACAGGAGGGATGTACCACTATTAGTACGGAGGAAGGAGTCTGTACCATGCCTAGTACGCAAGAGGCACGTACCACTATTAGTACGGAGGAAGGCGTCCGTACTATGCCTAGTACGAAGGAGGGACGTACCACTTAGTATGGAGGAAGGCATCTGTACCATGCCTAGTACGCAGGAGGGAAGTACCACTATTAGTACGGAGGAAGGCGTCCGTACTATGCCTAGTACGCAGGAGGGACGTACCACTACTAGTACGGAGGAAGGCATTCGTACCATGCCTAGTACACGGGCAGATGACCGTACCACAAAGGGCAGAACAGAGGAGGAGAACTATAGTACAAAGGGGGAAGGCAGACAACAGAAGGTTCCTCAATGGGGGGCAACACGACTTTCCTTGCCAAGAGTAGCAAACTTGGTTCCTACAGATCAGCAGAGTCGTGCCAAGGTGATAGATCTCAGGTGTTAGAAAAAATGTGGACACAAGATAACACGACGCACACCGCAAGATATAGAAGTAGCACACCCTCTTGCCTTGGTGGTACAGCCCGCCGGAAAAATGGATGCACAACATGAAAAGTACGGGGAAGAACCCAGCATTGAAAATCAACACACTAGGGGAGGATATGCTGGTTGAGGATGCAGTACTAGAAGAGGCAGATAGACTGCTTGAAGTTGGGATGGGACCTCCACCCTTGCCAGCCCCCTTGGAGGTAGAAAGGGAAAATGTAACAGAAATGCTAAATGCGCAAGTGGGACTTTCTGAGGCCCTCTCATTGGAAGACACAGCAAAAAGATTTCACAGAGAGGTACAAGATATGGAACATACTACCAAGGATATTATACAAGAGGCTAAGAATCAGAACCTAGAGGCAGTAGTCAGAGCAGTGGAATCCTTGGCAACATTCATTAAGGGGAAATGCCATACAAATTGGAGACTACTTCAGCAAAGTGGGTATAGGCAGGAGGAATTAGTTGAAAGCTGGACAGCCCGTTGTACCATACCTTTTGCAGAGGAACAGCCACCCCTCCTACACACACTTGCAGAAATGGAGGTAGCATTTAGAAGGACATACTTGGAACTTCAGCAGGAAAAGGAACTGACAAACCAAAGGAAAAGGGAATGGAAAGAAGAGAGGACTGTTTGGGAAGGAGAGAAATTAGCAGCAGCAGAAGAAAAGAAGATGGATGCATTGCGTGTACTCCAAGGAGTTCGAGCCAAACAGAAGGTTGTTGAACGAGATCTATTACACCTCCGCGAACAAGCCTCGAGTCCAGGGATGTCTTCACATCCTACTTCTTGAAGTCTGATTTTCCTTTTAGTTATGTTGGGTAGTCGTCTGGAAGACGACTTCTTTTTTGGGAGGGATAAATGTAGTACGTAATAAAGTAATATTGTAATTAGAATTAGTTATGCTTTGTCGGGAAAGGGTAGTTAGGAAGCGAGGGGATGCGTCCGTTGGTTTTCCCAACCAACCGACCTTATATAAGAACTTTGGAATATGGATGTTGGACTCATGCTTTTGCTGGTAATAAATATAGAATAAACATTTCCTCGCCATCTTGGTATTCTGGTATGGTGTTCTGTGCATTTCACTGGTATTGGTAATAATTGTATTATTGGTAAATGTCTTGTTGGTATCACTGAATATATGTTGTGTTGTTATGTACATTGTGGACTAATAACCATTCTACACATTTGGAATTAAGCATCACATAATAGAATTTGTTTATCAACAACTGTGTATATTCCTTGAATTGTAAAATTTCAAGCAGTGTCAAAATTTAAAGAAAAAGGGACATTACAAAGTGGTATCAGAGAACAGAATCCTGCCAGCCTGTGGAGATGAAAACGACGGAGGAACTGGAATAACAAAGAGGGTCGAAAATGGGAGAAAATGAAAGACTTAACAATCGCTTGGATCAATTTATCAAAGGACAAAGAAATATTCAAGCAAAATTGGCTCAATTAGGATTACTAACCAATGATGATCATAGCAAACGGGAGGAAAAAAGAAGAAATGATGAATTTTCAAGGCATCATACCCCTAGATTTAGATCAACAACTACCTACTTTTCTTCCAAAAGAAGAACAACAAGAAAGCAAAGAACCTACTTTAATCAGTCTACATGAGCAGTGGCGACTAGATTGGTTAAACAACAGTCTTCAACAAGATCTATCTTTAGAGGACTACATTGAATTACGTGGTAAGTACCAGCCTAAGGAGCAAAGAATTCATCAAGTGGACCTAAGAAGGGGAAGCAAAGAACAAAAACAGCCTAAGGACTGCAACATGAATAATTGCAATGCAACAGTTGCATAAAAAATGGAGGCATTGGAAGTGGTAACACCAAAAGGTGTAGTTACGAAATATGAAACCCGAGAAAAGGTCAAAGGAAGAAATGATCATCAAACACCACTAGTGCAAGGAAAGGAAGAAGAGGCTATCGACTCGTCATGTATCACAAATAGATCAAGTTCATGGATTCACAAGGATGATGAGGGTGACCTCACATCAACACAAGGACCATACACAAAGGACGATATAAGAGAGGTTGAAGCAAGAAATCATAATTCAAATTATGTGAAATTGTTCAAGGATATCAACCACGACTCTCTAATTGTAGAGAGAGATGAATCTGAAGAGATGGTAAATATAAGAACATCACACTTCACGGAAGCAGGCGACAATATAGGAATTGAAGAGGACTTAAAAGATTGTCCAAGGGAACCAGATAAAATAAAATTGGAAAAAGTAGAGCTTAGATTGAAGAACAAATATCAAATTAAACTTATTCATAATCCCTTGTTCAAAGTCGAAATAGACCGGACATGTAGTAGCTCATTCCTTGAAGAGCCTAGTTTGAAGTCACACAAAAGTGAAGATGAAAATAGATAATGGGATTCTGGTGCATCTTCCATCAAAGAAGAATTAAGAGCCATTTGGAACAAAACGACTCATAATTCCATCTCTAATTGTTCAAATTTGATTGAAAAGGGGAAATGATTTGGAGAATATAAGATATATATTGTATCCTTTGTAGATCGCTCTGTTTAGAGCTTTATTGCCTTTGGCAATCATTGGTGCAAGTGCCATAAAGACTGGTCAGAGTGGGCATCATACTTAAAGCATATTTATATTGATATATCAGAGACGACATTCCATTGTTCAGAGTATAATAATATGGACATACCAGATACAGCCTGTTACAATATACAATGCACATTATTATTGTTGTACCAAAGCGGCCTGCATATTCGCATGTTATAAATTGTATATCAGAGACAGCAATACTAACTAAGATTATTCTCAGTTGTGTATGTAATTATTTGCATATCAGACACAGTCATCATATATTGTTAATAGATTGTTATGCAATCATTATCATTTTATAGCAGGGTATGCAATTGGAATTAAGCATCATATCAGTCATTATCATTTGTAAACAACATATGCATTTGGCATTATGCATCACATAATGGATTTTGTTTATCAGCAACTGTGTATATCCCTTGAATTGTAAAATTTCAATAGTGTCTAAATTTAAAGAAAAAGGGACATTACACGAATCCAACAACATAATGCTACCTGCAGAATATTGATCTTATACTACAAAATACACAACTACCCAATATAGAGAACAAATCAATGAAGGCAAGAAGATATGGATGCCTAGGATTGCCACATGGCAAGAATCTAGCGCCTGCATGTTTGTCTTGAGTCCCTTTGACATGCGTAATGCCTACACGCATGCAACAACCTTACATAAGCAACATTGTCATAACCAAGACCCACCTAATTTTCTTTCACTATTTCCAATGCTTTCCTCCTCATGCATAAACTCAACATGCATTGTGCTTGAATGAATATGTGCATTCATCACATGGCCACACTTGTCATTATTTGTCATACTGACTCTTCAATCCATCATAATTTATCATTTATCAATCTTGTCATAAGATCCCATCATAATTTGTCATATGATTTGTTACAACATAGCAAATGCCATAAATTAGGCTTACAATGGTGTTCACCGGGTGGGATGCCTACTACCACAAATCTAGCATGCATGTCATCCCAGTCCTTTCTATGTAAGATGCCACCTCAACCAATACATCCCACAAAACGACTTGACATAGTAGGCATCAAAACATAGACATGAAATAAATAATTTAGCAATTAATTAAATGCTAGGACTTGCATATGTTAAGACACCCTAATCCCAACATTTTCCCACTTCTCAAAGACCTTTCAAGAGCCAACAACAAATCAATCGCTAGGGTTTGTCAGGCCCATGGACTTGGAACACCACTGAGATTCTCTATTGTCATGAGCATTGTCAGTGCATATGCAAAATTAACAAAGCATCAAGATTTTTCCAATTTAACCTTCCCATCTTCCACCATGTCACAAATAAAAATGCAATTAAACATCAATGTGCTTCACTCGAGCTGGAAGACAAGATTCTTTTCCAAACATATGGCACTCTAACTGCCGCTCAACCCAAATGGCTTTCTTACAACCATGAGTAGTTGCCATATACTTCACTTTTGTCGTTGACAAAGCGACTACAACTTCTCGTCTCTTAAATATGTCACAAAGAGATATGAAGGGAGGGGTTGCATCTCTTCACAAAATTAATTACTGCCAAACAAATCGTACTTATTTCCTTTGCATCGGTTTTGACTAAAAATTCTTAATCTCTTAATAATGGGTGTTTATTGACAAACATATTGAACTCCTTAACGGATAGCACACTTCTATCATATTGGGCTTATGAGTGCCAAGTATGAGCTTCGGTCTGGAGAACATTATTTAGTTCTTGCTATATATTGTATGAATAGTCTCTAAATTACTTCCGCACCCTTGGTTGTATTATCTTTCTTCCTCCGCGTGGTAGTTTGATTATGAGTGACAGAGATAGAAATCCATTTGCATATCTTAGAAGTTAATATACATAAAGGGAGGTTCATTATTTAGCATGGCTTGTTAATATATCAGCAATGAAAGAACTGTTATTGTAGACTCCCCAAAGTCGGAAATACCAAAAGATTGACTGAAGAAATTCTTATAAGCATGAAACTTTCGAAAAATCACTAGGCAATCATACACTAAGTGAGAACCGTATATAAAGTTTGTTGAACCTTTTCTTGGTCTATTTTATTAATGTTTGGTGTTGTTCTAGCAATAGAATCAGACGGGACTCGCAAGCAAAATACTTTGACTTACAAATTATTAGGCTACTCGTCAACACAAATACTGTGTGCCTATGGTAAAGACATCTGAAAGAGACGGACATCCTCGGGAAGTTCAATGAATTGGGCTTCACGAGAGTGCTGGAGTTTTCTTTTGTTTAGAGATGGAATGGGGATATAACAAAGTAACCATGCTTTATGCTTCACAACGCCACCAACAAGACCAAATGTTTTCTTGAACACTCATTTAAAGCCAATAGGTTTATGTCCTTCAACCAAAGGTACTAGATCCCATGTGTTATTTTTCTTTAATATAGTCATCTCTTCATCCATGGATTTCATCCAAGAATCTGCATCACTCATAACAATAGTCTCTTTTACAATCCTAACCTCATTAGTGTTAGCAATCAAAGAAAACATATGACCAAAATTCAACAGTGCATAACCAAACCTTTCTAATTGTCACCAAACTCGTGTGGACTTCCTCAATTGTTGATGAGGTTTTCCTCTTCTTTTGAAATTTCTGAGCTGCTATAGCTCTCCTCATCATCAAGATCAACAAGTGTTTGTACTTCATTTTTCATCGAAGTAGTTTGAACGTGAACTAAATCTTTTTGTTTCTCTTCTTTGGCTGCAATTAAACAAACAAAGGTTTTTGACCTATGAAAATTACACTTCTATTATAGAGAACCTTCTTGGCCATTGGATCCCAAAACTTGTACCCATTCACACCAACACCACAGCAGATGGACAGACAACCAAATGCCTTGTTCACAATCTTAGACATCTCCTCAGTCGACACATCTGCATATGTCTTGCAACCAAAAACTCTACAATGTCTCAATGAGGGCTTCTTTCTCCTGTCTCGTTAATAAGCGCTAAAGTAGGAGATCGGTTAATCAATTAGCAAGCAGCGGCGAGAATTTCAGCCTAGGATTTTTTGTTTAGGGCTAGCTCTACTTGGCATACTCTAGCCCTATCCATCATCATCATGTTCATCCTCTCCACAAATCCATTTTTTATGTAGTGTATGGAGTTGTCTTATACCTCTTGGCCTCACACTCATTAAAAAACTTGTCAAATTCAGCCGAACAAAACTCACCACCATTATCAATCCTTAAATACTTAATCTTTTAGCCAATCTAGATTTCAACAAAGGCTTTAAAATCCTTTAACCAACTAAAGACTTCAGATTTTTTCTTAAGAAATAATAAACAAATGTCCTAATGTAGACATCGATGAATGAAAAGAAATATATAGATCTAGTAATCGAAGCAACATTAATCGGAGCAACATGTTAGAATGAATATAATTCAACATTGCAGAAGATTTGTGAGAACTAGAATAAAAATAAACACCGATTTGTCTTCCACAAACACAATGTTTGCATAAACTGAACTCGACGTTACAATCATCAAGCCCCTCTACAAGGTCTATTATATATTCATATTAGTTTTATCGTAATTAGAAAACTTAGTTCCCAATAATTGATAATTAATTGCCAAAACGATTGTTAGATCATAAATATTATGGTAAAATAATGAATGTGTTATTAAACAGAGATCAAGAATGATCTATATTTACAAGTGTACAAGAGAATGTTTCTATAACGAATAGAGAGAGAAATAGAAACATTTTGAAGAGAGAAATAGAAACAAAAGGAAGTTTCCATATTGAACAGAGAGAGAATATGGAAACATGGAAAAAAAGTGACCATTAGAATAGAAACAAATCTACGGAAGAGAGAGAAACATAAATAGAGAGATATTTAACTCTAATACCCTCCCTTAATGGTCAATCTAACTTCAAAACAAAAGTCTGCAAGTGAATCCTCAAAAGGCGCCACGATAAGTAAAAAAACCTTGTGAAAATTGCAATAAAAAATTTCGTTGCGCATGGAACAACTAAGACTCAATAGTCAGGATATTTGTGGTGAAAAACCGAAAAAACCAGACACAATTTTTGTGGTGAAAAATCGATCATAACCAGTCACAATTTTTGAGGTGAAAAATAATCAAAACCACCTAAGACCCTCCCTGCTTCCGGGTTTCGTAAATCTTACCGTTAAATCTGGGAAATGTACCTCCAACCTCTTGCAATAAAGATTCTATCACAAGTTTTTAAGTTTTTTTTCTTTTTTCTTTGGCCACTTGCATTGTAGAATTTAAAACTTTAACACTTTTGAATTTATCTTGTATTTTTTTAATTTTGTTAGTTTTCTCTCTAGGTTGCAAGCTCTTCTGCCGCTGAGCGGAATTGGAGTACTTACTCCTTTATCCACTTAGTCAAGCGTAACCGGTTGGCTGCAAAAAAAGCAGAAGATTTGGGGTATATTCACAACAACTTGCGCCTCCTGGCACGGAAGGATCCAAAATACAAGAAGGGGCCAAAGAAGCTTTGGGATGTAGCATCCGAGACTGTTGACTTGGATATGACCATTCAGGATCTTGCTAGAGCCACTTTGGCTAATGTGGATGATGATGATGATGATGATGATGATGATGATGGTGATGATGAGACAATACCCTCTAGTGCTAGTGGAACCGGTTTGGGTTCCAATGATGATGTTGATCAGCCACTTGCAGCTACTAAAGACCCCATTGATCCGGATTTTTTTTATGATTTGTGAAATGAAAACTTTAGTCTTTCATGATTGATGAACATTGAATCATGTTTCAAACTTTAATGAACTATGTTTTGAATTTTCATTTTGTAATTCAGTAATTCAATGTGCTGATTTTCTTTAGAATCGTGAACATAGATCAATGATCAAGTTTACTACATAAATTTCTAATGTTTATCTTTGAGATTTGGCATTGATCAATGATCTAGCATTATGGATTTTAGTTTTAGAATTATGTATATTTCTCTTATTTTTTTGTATATATAATGCATATATATATACACACGAACCCATACGAATCATAATGGGAAAAAAAAATTTCACAAATCCACAAACCGGATTCTCGAACCCGAATCCGTCCCCGAACCCGAACCGGCAACTTAGTATATTCCCTATATGATGACTCAGAAAGGTAGTGTTAATTCTTATTCTTTTTATCTGGGAGACAGATTCTGACAAGAATTTGCTGTGTAAAATTGTATTCCAAAACTTGTCATAATATTATTTTGCTTCAACCCTTCTATATTTCAAGATATAACTATCTTTTTGGGAAAACAATCCACACTAAAAGTCATCCTTGAAAACCCTTGGAGGTTGAATTTTTTGTATATTGGTACATTTCCAGCAGTTCCAAGAACCCTTGAAGCTTTTTGATCAAGAGGGGCAATCCAACTCACATGGAAGTGACAAGTAACAAGAAGAATGATACCAGGCCCCAGAACAGTCAAAGGGCTTCGTGCATCTAAACTGTAGTCCACGGGACCTTCAAGATTAACCTGGCTGTCTAAGCTGAGTTCAAGAGGAGGTTGAAGATCCACAAAAAGATGATGAAGAAATATCAATATTGGGTTCGCCATTAACTCAGAGATTGGACTATTGCTATAGGAGCAAACTAAAGGTAAAAAGACTACACATACAAAGTAGGTGATCGTCAGTATATTGTTGAAGATCAAGGTTCTTCTGCAAAAGATTAAATAATGCTATTGAGGTGAAACCAATCCCATCTGAGGAGCAACTTGGCCAGGCCTGGCCCCACCTAGTATGTGTTACAAATATGTTTCCCTATTCATACAATTTATTGTGTTGTGGACGGTTGTATTTATTCCTTTTCACAGAGGAGAGTATATATACTATAGACTAGAATATAGATTACGGCCCAGTCCATGTGTGTTGATCAGTGAGGACATTCCCATGAAAAAATTGTAGTGAGGTTGTTCTCACTATTATTTGTTAAGTTCGTCAAACTATGGGTATGCTTCTGTTCACATACAAGCATGTATTAACTATGATGCATTACGGAGGGTGATGTCAAAAATTATCACACAAAGTTAGTTTGGTAAATAAGTATTAAAATATTAGTCTTAAACCAGATATAACAAGCATTACAATTTAACCTCCAAAAAAGCCCAAAGACTACACATACAAAGAAGGTGATCGCCGGTATGATGTTGAAGATCAAGGTTCTTCTGCAAAACATTAAATAATGCTATTCAGGTGAGACCAATCCCATCTGAGGAGCAACTTGGCCAGGCCTGGTCCCACCTAGTATGTCTTACAAATATGTTTCCCTATTCATACAATTTATTGTGTTGTGGATGGTTGTATTTATACTTTTTCACAGAGGAGAGTTTATATCTATAGACTAGACTATAGATGATGGCCCAGTCCATGTGTGTTGATCAGTGAGGAAATTCCCATGAAAGAACTGTAGTGCGGACGTTCTCACTATTATTTGTAAGTTTGTCAAACTATGGGTATGCTTCGGTTCACATACAAGTATGTATTAACTATGATGCATTACGGAGGGTGATGTTAAAAATTATCACACAAAGTTAGTTTGGTAAATAACTAATAAGTATTAAAGTATTAGTCTTACACCAGATATAACAAGCATTACAGTTTAACCTCCAAAAAACCACAAAGACAATGCTCCAACCTGTTCTGTATAAATTGCATATATACATAAAAATTGCAAGACTTACAGAAGAATATTCTTTTTTCTACTTGTCACACAAATACTCACAGATACATATATGTCTTTGTGTAGTGAGTTTACTCTCACACAAATAACACAACAAAATGCATCAGCTAATGCAGTCATAGAGAAACACAATGATAAAGGCTAAAGCATGTTCTTCTCCCATTTTACTATGCAGTTCTTGACACATGCCTGCAAACGACAGTGGAGTACTGGTTGGTTGCTTAAGAAGGTTATGATCCAACCAAAATCAGAAAATTATACTTACCTAAACAGTGCTATTCAACAAATTATTAGGAAAAATGAATAAGGCTGGAAACCACAAAAAAAAATGATTCGTGAGTTTAAAAATTACAACTTGCTCAAGATAAGTTCTAACCTTAACAGCCACTTCCTGACCATCAGCCAATGTTGCATGATGCACTTGAGCAATTGAGGCTGCAGCTATTGGTTGTTCATCAAATGTCACAAATCTGAATACCACAGTAAAAAGTGGTCAATTGCTGAAACTTCAGTTGTTTCTAGGATAGAATCTAGAAAACTTATCATGCCACTCAGGCGACCAAAACAATATAAAGACATAAGGAATGTCTGATTACAGTGAGTACGAACAAAAATACTGAAATAGATTGATGTGCAATAACAATATTTAAAACAACATAACACAAAAGTCAATCCTTACACTGGTATCCTATACAAGAATGCGCCATGAAAGCTTTCATCCATGTTTCTTTAATCATATACTCTATTCTATTTTGCATGCTAGGCAAATTTGGATACAACAGTGGTGAACCAAAGAAGTTTTGTCCCGCCTACTTTAACACTTGCAACAAAGCCTTAGACTCATTGTTAGTACCTGCATGCGTATTACACACATTCCTTGTCAGTACCTCCATGACCTTTACACTCATTAATTGTCAGCGCCTCCGGAGAAACCCTAAGAACTAAGAGAACAATCAAAAATAGAGACTCAAGGAAGAGCAAAAACATGGAACACACAAGTTGAATCCATATATAGCGGACCTCTATGAGTTAGTTTTATCCTTGATTGATTGAATTGAATGAGCATCTTTATATCAACTTAAACAAGTTGGTGCCAACCGAGCATATAAGGAGCCCCATGCTCCTATATCAGTTTAACATATTCCCACCATTTTTAATGTACTTGTGAAAAGTTTGGTAGTCTCTAAAAGGATTTCTATTCAAAGGAGGAAACCAAACAACTCCTCTGAGGAAGATGGTTATGGAATACTTTATTGATACCTACAAAAATCTAAGTTACCGGTTCAGGTTTGGGGACGGGTGCGGGTACGAGAACCCGGTAGATGGGTAGTGAAAAAAAAAATTAGGGGTTTGTCCCTAAAATTTGGATATTCCAATTATTAAATAAAATTAATGTGACGGAAACATTAAACTAAAAAGTAAAGTCAGAAATATAAAGAAATCTCAAGCAAACAGATATAATGTGTCTTAAGTTTTAACTTGGATGGTATTCACCTAAACATTGTAAAAGCTATTTTTCAAAAGGGAATAAGAATTTTAGCTTTGGAAAATGATACCATAGGATCTCCTATCATATCCATAAGTATTAATAAAGAACATAAAAACCAAACTCGTACACAGAAACAAAATCCTTGGGGTATATAAATTAAGGACTTAGACTGACTCACCCTCCACAACTATCCTTAAAAATATAGATATTCAAGAATGAATTCTTAAATAAAATCAATGTAGCACAAATACTGAACTAAAAGGTAAAGTTAAATATATAAAGGAATCTCAAGCAGACAGATATAATGTGTCTTAACTTAGATGGTATTCACCTACCCAATGATGACAAGAACTCTCCTAAAACACTTCAAAGTTCAAAACACATCCTCTCTTATGCCACATGAGGGTTACTCCACCCAACATTCAAACATATCATAACAAAGAGAATAAATCAGAAAATCGCAAGAAATAACTTGCCTTCTATTCCTCAATAAAATGAAGATTCACACATGCTCTTCTACTTCAAAAAAGTGAAATACACATTCTTCAATTACAAAATATTAGCCACTTAGGCTTTACAACTTTGCAAGATGGAGCTACAAGCTATTCTTCTATACCCCTTACTAGTCCTTTTTATCTATGAAGAGAATAAGTCAACTCCGAAAGCCTAACCTCTAGCCCAAACCTCCCTTAATATTGCACCTAAAAATGTCCACATTGGGAGGTGTGAAGAGTATTTTCGATAAGATTTGGATTGAAGGGAGCTTGATCTGGTCTGAAACTCAAAGCTGCAATATCTCTAGGTCCTCCAACTAATATCAAAACTCCTACCACACTGTTGATAAGTTCAATGACAATGGATTGGGTTTCTCCTATATACTACTGATTATTATCAATCCTTCCACATATGTAGCTGCTCCCAAATAGATCATAGTTAGCTATGGTTGCCCTTGAATAGATGTCCAATGGTGATCGCCTTCAGACCATGCTACAACAAGTTGAGCAATGTTCCCAAATCTATTGTGGTAGCAGTCAAGGTGTGATTACTTGAATGTCGCCAAAGTACTGTTGTGAGATGTCGAGCTCACTTCGTCTTGGGAATTATTACATGTTACAACAATCACCTTTCCCATGGACTATCACTATGGTTGTTATGATTGCCAATGAATGCTCTCGGTTAGATCAAATAATTCTCAGGCCCGTGATTCGCATAATGTTAATCTACGGCAATGGAAAGTGCTCTGCAAGCGATGGTGAGATGATCATGTCGAGGGCTCTGCTGGAGGGTTTTGACCACGTGGCTCCTGCTCCTCTTCCCACCCTGTCATCCCTCGGCCCCTGTTTGGTGTCGTCTTGATGTTTTCTTCTTGGGTGTCTGGTTGCCCTAGTTTTTATTTTGTTGGTTTTTTTCAGTTTCTGAGTTTTTCTTTTCTTCCCGCTCTTGTGTTGTATGCTCGTTTTCGGGGTGCCGTTTAGGGCTTGATCTTTTCTGTCCCCGGGCGTGTGGTGTTCTCATGGCCAATGATGGCATCAACCCGTGCCCTAAGATTGGTAATCATGGTGCGAAAACGTCCCCGGAGATTGGTAATCATGCAAAGACAGGGCAGGAAGATCTTGGGTCTAAAAATGATGGAGGTCAAGGTGCTCGTGATCCCATCAACAAGCCCTCTTATAAATCAGTCGTTGCAGATGGGTCGGTACCCAATTGTCCAAATACTGCATATTTTGAGAATATCGCAACCGGTGATAATGTGGGAAGTAGAAGTGATAATGTGGGAAGCAAACCCGATGAAGGAAATGGTAAGAACCCTAATCTTACTGGAAATACTCTTTCTCTGTCGCCTAATGAGGACATGTTGAAGGCAATAAAGGATGAACAAACTAGGTTAAAAAGCATTGCAATCTTTTTTGTTTGCATGGATGTTAAATTCCTTCCTGCACAAAAATTTCTTGATGACTGGTTCAATAATGTTTGGGGAAAGAAACTCGGCATTTTGGTAAATTTCAGCAGAATGATTCAAAAAGGTCTCTTTGTGGTTTTTTTCAAAAATCATTCAATGCAATAGAAGGTTCTAAATAAGAGTTTTTGGACTCTAGGTCAGACCATGTTTAGGGCTTTGTTGTGGTCTCCTAAAGATAACCATGAAAGTGTGATTTGTCAGGCTTCCCCATTCTGGGTCGAGCTTAAAGGTGTGCAACCAGAATTCTGGTCTTTCATACCACATTTGTTGAAGCCTCTAGGCTCAGTCCTGCAAGTCAAGGACACTAGGGCAACCCTCCCCCACTTAAATGCCCGCATTCTATTGGCTCCTGCTCTTGGGGTTAACTTCCCCGACACTATCTCCCTGGACTTTGATGGAGAAATCTTCCAATGGGAAATATCTAGGCTCGGAAACATTGGAGCATGTTTCCACTGCAAACTTAATGGACATACTAAGAAAGACTGTCCCTTGCTTAAAAATATCCAGAAAAGTTTTCACCAAGGAAATAAGGTAGACAATCAAGAAACTCCTATTAATAAAAATACTGTTGACACCCATGCCGACACTTTTGTTACCTTGAATAACCCTCTGTTTGATGAGGAATATTAAGTTAGACATGCAGCCTCTCACTCCTCCATCCCTAATGAGCATAATTCTGCTATTCCCTAGTATATTCCAGTGCCTAGAGAAAAGGTGAACGAAGATAACTCCATTAAAAAGAATGCCCAACAGATAGCTCTGTCCAAAATCAATGCAGAGGCTAGTAAGATTAAAAAGAATCAGCAGCCCGAGGCATGCCTAGGTCAAAAGGATGCCTCTGATACCTCCATGCTTTCCATCCCTGTTAAAGATAAGTCTGTAGATGAAACTCATATCTCTGAAAAAGAGGGCAATGAGGAGGGTTTTACTGAAGTCATATCAAAGAAGAAAAAAAGGAAAACCTATGAAAGGAACAATAGCCTAAAAAACAATGACAGAAATAATAAAATTAAGGGAAATGATATCCCTGAATGCTTTATCAGATTATGCAGAAATACAACACCCCTAATTGGTTTATGATGAAGTTACAAATTCACAGTTGGAATGTTAGAGGTATGGAAATGCCAGACAGAAAGTATATCATTAGAAGATGGTGTAACAACCTCCCAAGTAAAGATATAATTTGTTTGCAAGAAATTAAAGTTAATGGATTTCAAGCTTTTAATGTTCTCAAAATGGTTTGGGATAGAGCCAAATGTCTGTACTCTAACCATGATAGAGGAAAGGGGGGGCTTGCAATTCTTATTAACCCCATAGTGAGTGACAAACTCTTGGATCATGGGATTTCACCCTGCAACAGGGCTCTTTGGTTCACCCTCAACAGTCAAGGTAAAACTATAGGGGTCTGCAATATATGCCCCTAATGACTATAGGGATAGAGCTAAGCTCTGGGACTGGGTGACATCCAACCTCCCAGAGGCTGCCTGGACTTTTGTTGGAGATTTTAACATGATTGAAGCTCCTTGTGACAAAGCCGGAGGAGATACATTTGAGTGGAAGGGCAATGAATACTTCTTCTGGGCCAGATTCAAAAGACAGTTTGCTATTCATGATTGAAGCTCCTTGTTGGAGATTTTAACATGATTGAAGCTCCTAGTGACAAAGCCGGAGGAGATACATTTGAGTGGAAGGGCAAAGAATACTTCTTCTGGGCCAGATTCAAAAGACAGTTTGCTATTCATGACCCTATGGAAGGACTCAAGGGAACTAGCAATGGAATCTAGTTTACTTGGTGCAACAATCAGAGCAGCAAAGCCAGAATCTATTGTAGGCTTGACAAAATTTATGTTAATTTGCTTGAGTTTGGTCTTTCCCTTACTCAAGGACAATACCCTACTTGTGTCTCTCCTGCCAGTATGTCTGACCATTCCCCAATCAGTGCTTGTATCACTCTCAACTCCAGTATCAACCATTCCAAGAATGGATCTAAGAGACAACTCTTTAAACTCAATTCATCCCTCCTTGACAATTCAGACCATTTGGGAACTCTAAGGATGGTCACTAACCTATCTAAATTCCGATCCTCTAGCTCTTCTCCTATCACTTCTTGGAACAATCTTGTTGAGTCTTGGAGAAGTATAGCTCAAACCATTGGCACTAAGGAGGCTAAAGACAAAAACACTAAAGCAAAAGAACTCAACATCAAACTTATTAATATTGAAAAGGAGTTGCAAGATAAGAGAGATAATGTTGACCTAGAAAAAGACCTGATTGAGACTAAGGGGCAACTTAGAACTATCCAGGAATACAAGATTCAGGGTCAGAGAATTAGAGCCAAAGCCAACTGGATAAAAGAAGGTGACAGAGGCACTAAATACTTCTTCAACATAATTAGAGCTAAACAGAACAGAGAGGCTATAAACAGTATACAGACAGAAGAGGGAATCGGCAGTGATAATAAGGCTATCATGAATACATTTGTAGAGTTTTACAAAAATCTTTTTAGTTCAAAACACAATGAAGGTAACTTCCTATGTATGGCACAGTGCACTAGTGTCATCCCGAGGAAGATCACCAAAGATCAATATTGCAAACTGAACAAAGATATCTCTATTCAAGAAATAGAAGAGGCCATTGGGGCCTTGGCAAATGGGAAGTCCCCCAGTATTGATGGGCTACCTGCAGAATTCTATAAAGCCAATGAAGAGTGGATTTCAATCGAACTATTTGACCTATACAAATATGCCTTTGACTGTGGGACACTGGGAAGCAATTTCAACAAAGGATTAATAAAACTCCTTCCCAAAGAAGGTGACAAGAATCAAGTTAAAAACTGGAGACCCATCACCCTCCTAAATATTTCATATAAAGTGATTGCTAAGTTATTGGCAAAGAGAGTATCTGATATCCTTAATGATATCATCTCTGTCATTCAAACTTGTTTTATAAAGGGCAGATACATTCTAGAGAACCTTATCACTAGTTGGGAGGCCATGCACTGGGCTAGAGATGATAATCAAAATGCTGCTATGATACTTCTTGACTTCGAAAAAGCATATGACAGGATTGAATGCCACTTTGTGTTGGCTATACCAGAAAAATTGGGGTTTCCTAAGTCATTTTGCAGATGGGTCAATGTCCTGTTTAAAGACTCCAATATTGTTATTGAAATAAATGGTGAACTCTCAGAGACCATCCCTCTTGCAAGGTCCATCAGGCAAGGTTGCCCCCTTGCTCCTGCACTCTATGTAATTGTTGTTGAAGCTCTGACTTATATTCTTAAAGCTCCAAAATTTGGTCCCCCCACCCCTGGTATCACTCTCCCTAACAAGGACAGCCTTCTTCTAGAACAATTTGCTGATGATACTGCCCTGTTTGTAGAGCTCTAAGAACAGAATTTTGACAGTGGTTAACAGGATCCAGCTATTTTGTACTGCTTCTGGAGCAAAGATATCCCCTCATAAATCTGTCATCCTTGGCTGGCAAGACTCCCCTCCCTCATGGCTCAGCAATAGAGGATGGCAATGGGTTGGGCCTAACTCTATTGTCAGATACTTAGGCATCCCATTTGCCCTCAACCCTTCTCTTAACACCATGTGGAACTGGATATTCAAGAAAATTGAGAAAAAACACTTGAAGTGGCAAACCCACATGTTATCTCTTGCAGGCAGGGTACAAGTGGTTCAAAAAGTATTGGCATCCCATGCCATCTATTATGCCTCAACTTGGTTGTTTGCTAATTATCAGAACAACAAACTGGAAAAATTCTTTGGTCAGATGGTATTGGCAAAGATCTCAAAAAACAGGGTATTGTTCTAGCCACTATATGGATTATCAATTCAGTCTCCGGTAATGAGCCATGGAAAATACTTATCAGGAACAATATATCTAAGGCTACCATCAAAAGGGGCAAACAATGGAAGAATGTTCCATTCCTGGATATCTTACTAGGGGACTTTGAAGTTAAGGTATCAGGCTCTAAAGTGTTTGCTGCAATATGGAAAGCATGGAGGCAGATCAGAGCATTCCTTTGCTCTAGACATGTCATTGGGAAGAGTCCCTATTACTCGGTTCTGGACAGGTCTATCTGGTGGGGGGTTCATCTCAATAACAAACCTTTGGCTCTCACACAATGCTGCTCAGCTAAAAGTTGGAATACCAAAGGCATTTCACTTATTAATGATATAGTGGAGAATAGCAGAATTCTCACTTGGACAGAGTTGAGTAATAGATACAATATCCCCTCCTCTCAAAAGAAAACTTATAACCTCATCTCAAAAGCTGTGGGTAGTTGGTTCCCGAGCAGATGTATTCTCCTCTCAGAATTTTGAACACATCAAGTGGAAGGATGGCACTCAGTTTGGCAAAGCCTCTTGCAAACAATTATATCTTCTCCTTAATAGCAATGACAATATCTTTGGCCACATCAATCAAACCTGGGGACTGAACTGGTCTTGCAATAAATGGCACCTTGTTTTTGAACTTCTGTGGCATGCTAAAATTGAGCCCAAGAAAATAAGTTTTAAATGGATCTTTTTGCTGAAAAAACATGTTGTTGGTCATTTTATTTTCCAAGGTGTCAGGAATGTTATTTTTTGTTCCATTTGCAATTGTGTTGAAACCTATGAGCATATTTTCTTTGAGTGTCAGTGGGCTTCTTTGATTTGGTCTGTTTTTTTTGGTAATAAAGTCTATTGGAATCACCAGCATAACCTGTCATGGCATGAGATCTTGGCAGGTTATGTTGAAGATTTTGATAGCAAGCTCAATGTCTTTTGGTTGACTTTCACCACTGAGGTTTTATGGCTCATCTGGAGTCAAAGAAAAGAAGATATTTTCCGAAACAAGAAGAGGGTTCTTGCTGAATTTAATTCAAAACTCACTTTTTTCCATCCTGTAACAGGTAACAGCTAGTATCCAAATTTCCAAAGAGAGGTTCCAGAGGCTGATCGATGAAGGAGCTTTGATCTTATTCCCTAAGGACATCCAAATCTCAAATGCTACCTATGAAGTTCCTGCAACAGCAATCACTCCCAGAACCAGTCTCATCAGATCCTCCATAGAAGATCACAGTCACTTTGATATCTTGACATCTGGTACCAGAAGTGAAGAACCAGAGAACAGTCCAAACAATGACATAACAGAGGACCATGAAGCAACCACTGATATTAATAATGGAGCAGATGAAAGCTAATCCTTTATGGATCCTCAACTTTTTTTTGTATAATCCAGAACACTTGATATGATGTACTGTTGTATCTTGGATAGTTCTTTTTTTGGTTGTATAACTTAGAACAGTGATCTGGGATGAAAAATCTCCAGATCTAATACTTGATTTCTGAACTGTGAATTTCTGTGTGTATCCCAGTTGATTCTATATTCTAATAGAAAAAAAAATAATGTTAATCTACGATGCAAAAAGGGCTAGTCAAGGTTGTCATCTAACTTGCCTTCTCATCGCAGTCAAAAAATAAATCCCACCAATATTTCAGTGTGCACGATGCATCTAAGTATCAAAGATCGATTTCTAGAGGGATGCACTTGTTGGGATTCTAGCGTTATAAAGTTCTTGAGGTTCGCACAAACTCGTAATCTAATGGTTGCATAGATGTGCTCCTCACAATTAGCCTCTATTTTGATTCATTCTGTGATCTTCAACTTCTATCGCTCATCCCAGTATAGTGTCCCAATCAATGCACAAAAAACTGAAACTGCAAATTCATCTCTTGAGAGACTTCATCAATTTCATTATCTTTGTAGACTAGGGTGGTAGTTTCCCCACAGCAACTGCTCGACTCCTTAGTTCGAAGCCTAATTGACAAAGAACAATGAAATCCAAGATATCAATGCTCCCATTGCTACCAAGAATGCTTATTTTATACTACCTCCAAAGATGTTTTCACTCCAAAATATTTGAATTCTAATTGGACCCTTAAGGAAGGTAAATAAATAATGTGGCTCCTAATTAATCAATATTTTAATTTAAAGGGCACTTAATTAAATAAAAAAAAATTTGTTGACTTGAAAGGGAGACATTACATAAAGAGAGTCATGGAGCACTATGTTTGATCTGTGTAATATCCCTTCTTGAAATATTCCTGATTTTTTCCCTAGAACAACAATTCCAACATAAGATAAGAATTGCAATATATTTTTTAATATAATTTTATTAACACCGGTGGCATTTCGTTATAATATTCAACTTAAAATTCCAAGAATAATTCAAAAGATAGAACTTATCTTGCTTTTCTCCAAGAACTCTCCTTTGGACTGTCTTGTTGAAGATGAATAAACCATAGCATCATTAATATTAGGATCAATACATCATAGCATATTTCTCATAGAAAATCATTTTGTGAATTTCTGAGATATACTTGCAAATAGCAATATTAAGGCAGATCATCCTCAATATTGCCAAGAGTATGCAAGGGGAGCCATCCTTACAACTCCTAGTCAACCTTGGAGGGGAACCATCCTCCTTGATGAAGACCAAGAGCATGGAAAATGGGTCATCCATTCCACCTCTTGGCCCACGAACATGGGAGGTTGCCCATCCAAATCGATCTCAAGCTGAAGAACTTGATCAAAGCACGAGACAGGGGCCATCCTCTCACCTCTAAAGGACTTGGAACGGGAACCATCCTTTCTATTAGCAAAAACACACACTTATATTCAAAACTGATTTCTCAAGGAATTTCCTAGAGAATTTTTGATTGCTTGAAATCTCTTTCTCATCATTTCTTGAAGGATTATTGAATGGATGAACGGATGCTTAAAAGATGCTTAAATGAATTGATGCTTTAAAGATTGATATTTGAATGATCTCATGATAAAATGGTTGATGCTAAAATAGTTGGTGTATGAATGATCGATGTTCGCATGATGGATGTTTGAATAATTGATATTAAATTGATTGAATTGATTGTTGGTATGTTTGCTTGATTCCTTTATTCTCAATTGATGATTGAATGATTTCCTTTGGTTTGATAATTTGATATATTGGTGAATGAATAATGAATTCATAGAGTGATGAGTGATGATTGAGTGCTGATTTGATGTATTGGTGAGTGGTAATTGATAAATGATCGTTGAATGCTTGAAATTATTTCTCCTTGATAATTTATTGGTGAAAGAGTCACCACCTTTCATAAGAAAGGAATTACCACACTGCATTGCTGCCTTTTGAAAATAATAAATTATTTTCCAAATTGATATCTCTTCCATGTCCTCCTAAATTGAAACCTTCTCCCCTTTATATCTTCCAACGTGAGGAAGAAGTCACACCTCTTCTTCATATCTACATTAGTAAAAATCATACCCTTTCACAATCACCTCTCTTTGAAAGAATGCAACCTTTGAAATATCTCTTCCTTATTTTCTTTCCATTCCTTTCTGTTAGCCCTAGTGTAACACAGGCACTGGGTGACATCGGGACGGGGAAAAATGGGCTTCAATTTGGGGACGGTGGGGCTTCAAAATGGGCTTAAAATGCTACTTATGAAATGATGTATAATAGTACAATTGTATAAGAACTAATAATATGAAATACTTGAACAGAGCAAAATTGCAACATAGTAACATACCCAATACAAAATACAGTATTCTATACTTGAACAACATTGAATATCGAATTACCAATTACTATTAAAAATTCAAATTATCAGCAAATAGAAGTTTATGATTTATATTATATCAAAATATCATAAAGATGATTACAAGACAGCTACATTCAGAATATTCTTGGAATATAAAGATGTTTTTGCATAGACATACAAAGATTTGAAAGGCATACCACCAAAGTTGTGTGTACACCAAATTTTTCTCATATCGGGTGCACAGCCGATACGGAAGAGGTTGTACCATATGAACAAAAACTATGCCGCCATAGTACAGGAGGAAATAGAAAAGATGTTGGAGGCAGGCATCATTTTCAAGGGGCAGACAAGTGAGTGGGTCCATTGTCATCTCCCTGAAGAAAGAAGAAAATCAAATCTAGATCTGCGTGGATTTTAGATGTCTCAACGTGGTTTCCATTAAGGACACTTTCCCATTCCCTTCACTTACAACATATTGGAGGAGGTGGCGGCACATGAGATGTACTCGTTCATGGACGGGTTCTCGGGCTACAATCAAATCAGTATTGCGAAGGAGGACAAATATGGAAGGAGGATGGAACCCAATGATGAAGGAATACTGGAACTGGGAAATTGTTTAGAAGATGAAACTAGTTCCCTCAACGAGTTGTTTCATTGGCAAATGGAGGACTATGAAATCTTCCATCCGGACTACAATATGTTGGGAATTGAGGAAGTAGGGTCAGAGACTTACACTTTTACTCCCGAGTATGACGAGTACAAGGAAGGCATGGCAAGGGTGGATGACACACCGGCCCATTGGTTCAAGCGGGAAAAGGCAGTTAACTATGAAGAACCGAACATACAGAAGGTAAACTTGGGAGAGGAAGATAATCTAAAGGTCATCTTGCTCGGGGATGACTGGGACCCCTTACTCAAGACTATAGTTCAAAATATCGTTATCGGCAACTTATCGCCAAGGGCAAAAAAAATTTGGGAACTTTTTAAAATGCTAAATTTAATTAGAAATGCATTTTTTTGTAAAATTCAATGACGAGATGCATCTAATAAGTCAGTAAATGAGTAAACAAAGCAAACAAGTTGAGTCTAGATATATATAAATGCAAATAGGGTACAAAATCGCATCCTCACGTGGAATGTTGATGGTTGTTAGCCATAGTCTGATAGTCTAAACTCTGAAGCAAACTAAAAATAGCAAATTGTTTTTGTAAAACTATAAGTAAATACAAGTATAACATCAAAATAGTCTACATCGTCCTCTTCCCCTTCCCAGTGGATCTACTAAAAACTACTGGAGTGGTAGGGGGTCTAGCCTAGAAGTCTGTTGTGGTCGTGCTTGTGCTTGTGCCTCCTCCCTCTACACAACTGGTTGTGACTCGACCTCCATCCTAGATGTCGATGGTGCTAACACCGGCAATGACTCATCTGAATCCTCCTCATCCTCCTGAATGTCATCCAATCCCACTGCGAATCCACCCTCCTCCATAGCTTGCCTCTCCAAATCATAGATATCATCCTCTGTGAAATGGAGGTTGCGCCTGTGTTGTCCACTCGCAATAAGGATCTATGTTATCCAAATCAAGTGGACCAGCTGGTGTTCCCTCTACCTTTCTTATGCGCAGCCGAAAGAAATATTGCACAAAGACAAGGTCGTTGAGACATTTATGTGCAAACTTGTTCCTCTTCTTCGTGTGGATGACCTCGAACAAGCTCCACTTCAAATCCACAACAAATTGCTCTAAAACACTACAAATTACGTTTTTTCTCCTTCAAACCCTTTTCTCCTCTCCCAAACACCATTTTGCAAATTACAAAATGTCAAATGAATGCTTTTTGGACCGTCAATCCCTATTAGCGGACTGCGGCCAATATTTTGGCAACTTATCACTGAAGTATGCTGGATAAGTTTAGTTTTTCTCTACGAGAAAATGTCAAAATATCGGCGATATTTTTTGGCAATAAAGTTACGTATATTATCGTCGGCTCTAACTTATCGGAATAAGTTGTCTTATTGGCGATATTTTGATCTATGCTCAAGACAGCTATATATTCAGAATATTCTTGGAATATAAAGATGTTTTTGCATAAATGTATAAAGATTTGAAAGGCATACCGCCAAACCTGTGTGTACACCAGATTCCTCTTGTACCGGGTGCACAACCAGTACGAAATAGACCGTACTGTATGAACAAAAACTATGCCACCAAAGTACAGCAGGAATTAGAAAAGATGTTGGTGGCAGGCATCATTTTCAAGGTGCAGACAAGTGAGTGGGTGTCACCCAATGTCATCTCCCTGAAGAAAGAAGCAAATCAGATCTGAATCTGCGTGGATTTTAAATGTCTCAACGTTGTGTCCATTAAGGACCCATTTCCCATTCGCTTCACTTACAACATATTGATGGAGGTGGTGGGACATGAGATGTACTCATTCATGGACGGGATCAAATCGGTATTGCGGAGGACAAATTCAAAACCACGTTTGTGGTCGAAGATGGAGTGTGCGTGTACAACAAGATGCCCTTTGGGCTGTGCAATGGCCCCCCGCCACATTTAAGAGAATAATAGTGCATATATTTGACAAAATATCAGTTGGCAACTTCAAAGCCTTCTTCGACGATTGGTCCATATACAATGGGAAGGAGACTCATCTCACAGCACTAAAGTGCATGGAAAGATGTCGAAGGGCATGGTTGGCATTCAACCTGAAGAAGTGTCGGTTTATGGTACCACAGGGTAAGTTGTTGGTCACGTAGTAGGCAAGGAGGGATTGAAGACCGACCAAGACAAGATAGGGGTCATCATCTAGATGGAAAGTCTCAAGGATGTGACTGGGGTAAAATCCTTCCTCGGACATGTGGGCTACTACCGACGGTTCATCAAAGGGTTTGCCCAAATATCATTTCCATTACACAGGTTGACGAGGAAGGGTGAATTGTTCGTGTGGGGAGCAAAACAAGAAGAGGCATTCAAGGAACTGATGTCCAAACTAGTAAGTGCACCCATCCTAGCATACCCCAATTGGGACAAGGAATTCTATGTGCACGTGGACACTTCAAATTATGCCATTGGCGCCACGCTAGCACAAGCCGATGCAGGGGTCTAGACCATCCCACATTCTTTTCCAACCGATTGCTTTCGAGGGCCGAGAGAAAATACAACACAACAGAGAGAGAAGCACTTGGCATGGTATACTCCGTACAAAAATTCCTGACATTATCTACTCACCACACCCTTCACATTTTATGTGGACAATCAGGCACTGATGCACCTGGTAAACAAACCAATCATATAAGGAAGGGTGAGTAGGTGGCTACTTTTACTCCAAGAGCTCACCTTCAATATTGTGGTATGGCCCAGGAAGAGCCATGTTATTGCAAACCAACTCTCGACGATCAAATCAAGTGAGCGACCAGGAGTAAATGAGGACTTCCCAAATGCCCACCTATTCCAAATTGCAGCCCTAACTCCCTAGTACAAAAACATTGGCCAATACCTATCCACTTCCACATTCCCTGGGGACATGCCACCAAGTGAAAGGAGGAAAGTAGCCCTAAATAGCAAGACCTTCCAACTCATTAACAGACTGTTGTAAGATGGGGCCCGACCAAGTCCTCCCAAGATGCGTAATGCAGGAAGAGATAACTGGGGTGCTAAAGGAGTGTAATGTCCCCATTTTTCAGCAGGTCATTGAAATGATGCTGCCAGGTCATTATTGCGATCCTCGTGGTCTAGCGAGGGGTTTAGAGGGTCATTGGTGTGAACTTACTATTTATAGTAAGTCAAGGGATAGTTCCGATGAGCTCAGATGAGTTAGAGGAGTTGAATGATGCTCTCGGTTTTCATTTCTAGCTTCCAGTTTGGGCTCCAAGAATCTTGGAGAGAGCGTCTATTTTTAGTAAGTCACACCGTCAGGTTCGTTCATCATCTTTTATCATCAGGATCACTCCAGTGCAAACAGATTCCAATTCTGATGCTTCTTCAGTGGTTTTCGCAAGACGGGTGAATTATTATTATTATTTGATTAAATTTGCTATGGTTGCCATTATTGTTGGTATTATATGTTGGGCACCTTAGTGTTATAGCTTGTCAGAACCGGGATAAAAAGTTTTAAATCTTGGGCAAAAGAAACAAGGACCTCGTGTGTCATAATTTCATGATATTGATGAAAAGGTCATTTTTGGAGCCAAATGAGTTAATAAAATTATATTACTCAATATGTGCCTAGGTAAAAAAGTGCTTCAAGTGAAAAGTGTGTGAGAGAAGACACTTTTTAATTATAAAAGCAATAGGCAAGGCATTCATTCATCATCTATTGAATATTGATTATTGAATTTGTTCTTGGGTATTGTTCCTACTTTCTGTGCCCTAGCCAGGGTCAAATTAGTTGATGGAAGACTGATTCTTCCTGAGCTAATAATCAATTGATTGCTGTTGTATAATCAATTGTCTTCATTCGATTGCTGTTGTATAA
>MU225534.1:731159-756671 GCA_018584345.1 Thuja plicata
GGAAGACTGATTCTTCCTGAGCTAATAATCAATTGATTGTTGTTGTATAATCAATTGTCTTCATTCGATTGCTGTTGTATAATCGATTTCATTCTTCTTTCCTACTGTCTGCCTGTGGCTGGAAAGAGATACCTCTGAATTTGTTTATGCACACTGAGGGTGCAAAGTCTGGATTCTGGAATGGATTAGTATTGAACTGAGATCTGCATAAGAGATCTTTAATTTCATAGCCAAGGTTATATTTGCTGGAAGACTTACAAGTGTTGCGTAAGAAGTCTTGCATATTGGCTGCCGCGTGGAGATTTAACAAGCGTGGGCCAGCACGCTAAGAATACAGTGGTGTCACAATTGTATACTGCTGCCGTGTGGAAAGAAGGTGGGAATACAACCCAGCCACACGTCTATAAGGTGCCAATCAAATTTCATTATTGTTTTCAGCAGCACATTAATGTTTAGTTTGCTTGCATAAGTTTTATAGTTGGTTTTGGCAATTAAATAAAGCATTTCCAGAATTCTGAGAATAAATTAAAATTGCTATTAAATGTAACTCTCTTGCTGAAGAAGTGTTTGAGTATAATAAACGAAAGCAATTTCATACCTGCTAGTTCATTTCTCTCTCGCAATTTAGCTGGAAAGATTTTATAAATTAAAGCAAATAGGCAAATTGCTTAAAGAGCCAGTTAGGCTCTTCACAAGGAGTCGCACGAAGGATTGGAAGGAGGCCACATGGGGTTGGATGTCACCGCATGCAAGGTAATATTGCCAAAACTATGGTGATTGACCCTACACACGGATGCCCAAGAGTGGGTACTGGGTAGAGGGCAGGCAAACCATTAAAACAGGATTTCATGCCTTTGCTCCCCTCGCAGCCACAAGAATTGTTCAAGAGATGGGGTTTTGATTTTGTGGGACCACTGAAGGTAAGCAAAATGCACCGCTATTGATACATAGTGGTGGCCACGGAATACCTCACAAAATGGGCATAGGCAAGGACACTACCAAACAACACCCCACTCAGTACGGCGAGATTTCTGTACGAACAAATTGTGACCCAATTTGACATACCAATTCTAATCACAAATGACCGAGGGGTGCATTTTGTGAACCAAATAATTCGGACAATGACAACAGAGTTCAGGATATTCCACAAGCTATCAAGTCCGTACTATCCAAGAGCGGATGGGCAAGCTGAGTCAACAAACAAAGCGTTGGTGTCAATTTTATACAAGACATGCGGAGTAGAACGGGAAGATTGGGAAGAGAGGCTCCCTACAGTACTGTGGGCATATCGTACCACGTACAAGGTGACAACAGGGCACACAACCTTCCAGCTAATGTACAGGCAAGAGGTCATGGTACTAGCAGAGACGGTACCAAGCCTGAGAATTGCAATAGAAAACTGGCTCAGGGATGCTAAGAGCTTGAAGGAACGATTGTTTGCTCTCATGAAGTCGGATGAACGGCGTATGACGACACAATGGGCAACGGAGGTGGCCCAACGTAGAAGGAAATTTTGGCATAACAAGCATCTTTGGCGGATGAACTTCCGACCAGGACAATTAGTACTCAAGTATAATGGTCGTAACAAACTTTGACCTTGGAAGTTCCATGTTCGTTGGCAGGGACCATATAAGTCAGGTAAGCAGGATTGAATGGTCTAGTTAAACTATCAACATTGGATGACAATCCTATTAGAGATCCAGAGAACGGCTCAAAACTCAAAATATATAAAGAGAGAGAAAGGCTAGAAATAGCAACCAAAGGAGACTGGACAATTGGACGCAATGAAGAGATTGAAGAAGACCCAGTTATCGCAGAGGGGTCATACAGACCAGACCTGGACTCGGCCAAACCCATGATGGTACCCGAGGAGCGGCTAGCGAAGAAACATGTCGAAGGTGTTGTCGTCCCCCGGGTACATAAACATCTCACAAATGCACTGTTTGGCCCACGAGCATTATGGGTGAGAATAAATGGCTACTGGAGGTGGAAGGCCCGCACCCTACGAGGGAAGACGAGAAGGCTATGTGGCCTATGATATTGACGAGGAGACCATAGAAAAATGCAAGATGGAACAAGCAGCGAAGGGAGAAGTTTGAGAGGAGGATCTGGAGGAGGAAATTGACCTTGAAGAGTATGGTGCCACTCTTAGACCATGTATAAAAATGGTTGTAAAAACGGATGATCTATTCATCGCAGGAGATGGATACATTGATCACATCGTCCAAAAGTGTGTTGCCGAAGGGAGAGAAGCCTCATACTAGCCCACCTCCAATGCACTGTGGAAAGTAATACCAAATCCGGCCAGCCCCCCAATAGTGAACGGAGACGAAGTGGTATGGTACAGAAAGTATAGTGACCGATATGTGGACAGGAATTATAAGGGTGTGGGACCAGCACCCTTAGTCGACAAAATATTCGACCTTGAATATATGGGAACCTGCTGCGAAAACAATTGTTACAAGACGCCTCCAGGGACCTGCATGTGGCAGTACACATCTAAAGTCAAGGTCCGCAGCAATGAAGAAAAAGGGATAAAACGAAGACTGAGAAAAGAAAACGAAGAACCGTGGAAGAAGCAAAAAGTTGGAGCAAGGGAGAAAAGAAGCCAAAAGGCTATAAAAATTAAGAAAAAACATTTGCATAGAAATGAAAAATTTAAAGGGAAACGTACAAAGGCGGAACAAGGATGCAAGGGACCACAAGAACAAAAACTGAAAGGTACGCCATTTTGTAAAAAATTTAAAAAACAAGAAATTTAAAAAATTAAAAGTCAAAAGGATTGAAATGAAGAAGAAAATAAATGAAAAAATAATAAAACAAAAAGGAATGGTCAAAAAGCTAATGTGGGAAAGAATTATAAAACACACATGGGAAATAAAAGTAAAGGAAGATAGGAAAAATAAAAGATGTTATAGAAAAATAAAAGAATTAATCTGCCTTATAAATAAAAGGTATTTTATTAAAAACCTAACCCTTAAAAGCATCCATAAATTGTCTGAAGACCAAATTATATTGCAGAGGCAAGAAGGAAGACAAGTGGAGGGACTTACTTACTTTGTAAACACCAGGTATTTGTACAATCTGGTTTTTGTTGAGACTTTCCACCAAATTGCCTTCATCCTTCACTGGCTGCAAGAAGGGTTTTAACTCTCAGGCCACCGGGAACACAAGGCAATGCGCTCAAGATTCAGCAAGATAGCAAACCTCTCAATCCTGTTTGTCGAATGCTGGGCCTTTCTGCCTTCAGTTCATTTTTTTTATCTTCCTATGTAATTCCATTGCTCTTCTACTTTGTCCTTACATTATCCTCACTCACCAATCCAATATATTTGTGTTTTGCTGTCAGCTACAGCGCGTCATAACAATGGAGAACACCAAGTTCGATGCAAAAGTCGGCAGCAGCAAGCAACAAGACGCAGAAAAATTCCTTCCAGATGCTTGGTTTATCTTCCCCTATTGTCCTGTGATTCTCATCCTTTCGATTAGTGCAGACCAAATCACACATATATTTCAAATATAAAACAACTCAGCTACCTTATTGGTCTATGTTCCAAAGGTATTTGAATGGCACTTTCTCTTTGAGTGCATGGCATATGTTGACATCCTGATTGATGGCAGCCTGCACAGTTTATTTGAGGACGATAAGATCAAGCAGACAGCTAGTTTGATTGTCAAGATTCACAGCAGAAGATCGGATATGAAAAAGACTATGGAGTTAGTCAAATGATGTGTTTTGTGGTCCCTTAGACTGATGGTCTCGTGGACGTCATTAAAATTCTTCATTCATTCATTCATTCCTTTATTCCCGTTGACATATTGGCTGACATTATTATTCAATCTCTTGAACCAGAAGTCCATGTTTATGAGTTCCATTTCTCTCATGCCTAATGATTTTGCATGCACCTGCTCATATAACAAAACAATAAACTATGCAACGACAGTTGCATACTTATGCATTTATTCAATCTATTCTATGTTTAAAAAGCATGCTTCTGTCTGCACATCAATCTGCAGGATGAATTTGGTCTCTTAAGGATGCTCCTACATTATTTATTAAGAAAGTTGGAACTGTTGAACATGAATTTCAATCAATTTGTAATGTATTGGAATCTTCTTATGTTTATAAACAGAGTCAATATCATTGTGAAAGTCCCTGAAATAACGAATTATCTAGAAAAGAGCAAAATGAAAAAATATTTCCAAGGTTGCCACTGAAATCTAAATTTACTTTTTGCTAATTGAAAATAAAGCTGCAATTTCTCTTTGCCTTTTTCTCAGTTCTATTCATGAAGAAACACTCTAAAACATAGAAAACACTACACAACATAGAAATTTTACATCAGGCAATACGAGAATGTTTCTTTCTTACCAAGGAATTCATAGGTCAAAAATAGCTACAAAAGAGGAGCTTACATTTCAGAGAGATCTTTGCCAAAATTATCAACAAATACATGCTTTATGGCTTCTATTTGACAGGGTATTGCCTATGGAACAAAAATTACAGTTAGATAATGTATATAATGCAATGTATTTACTTTCACCTCAAGCATGAACACGAAAGAATAAAATATAAGAAGAGATAGAGAAATATGCAGAAACTTAGCCCTGATACCTGGTCCTGTAATGCTGAAAGTGTTGAAGTATATTCTTTGGGCACATGTTGCATGGATGCAACAAACTGGCCAGCTTTGAGGTAGAAACCTTTATTTGCCTCGCAAAGCTTTAAAATTCTCTTAGCTGCACGAAGATGAACCTGGAACCAAATATCATCTCTAGTATAAGCCAAGAAGCAAGGTACCTCGATGTGACAATATCAATATGTGCAGTATAGAGGTTCTTCCATTTAGACAGATATTTAATCATCTCAAAGAAAACAAGAAAATAAATCTTCAGAATTGATACTAAGTAAAAATAAACAACAGACCAATGTTCAGTCAACGGATAAAACATATAGAACCTCTTAACCTGCTCAAATAACCAGGTAAAAAAGGACATGATAAACTAGTCTGAATTAAATCAACTGCTCATCTCCTCATCACTTTGATTGTTCTTTAAGTGGTAAATCATGGAAGCATTCATAGCAAAGCCCCAGGTCTACATCCACAGAAAACATGCAAAAACGAGAACCACGAGCAACAAACTGCATCCAACTCTGGGTGTGATGTAGCTCGACGATTTTAACAGAATAGATACCTTTTCATTACAGCATCTGAACTGAAGGTGATGGCCCACATGGTTAAAAGGAGGCCATCTAACAACCAAAAGAATAAAGATGCCCATCCATCTCTTCAGACTTCAACATATCTAATCTTGAAGCAGTTTTTTCTGTACAAATTAGGAACCCATAGTAGATGTCATTCACTTTTTAAATGCATATTCTTCACTTCTGGGAGAAAATAATGAGAGCATTGATTCATTAACCCATAGTAGATGTCATTCACTTTTTAAATACATATTCTTCGCTTCTGGGAGAAAGTAACGAGAGCATTGATTCATTATGCAAGTTGAGAAAATCATTACAAGTAGAAGGAAACCAAAATATTATGCAAAAGATGAAAGAAACAATTCTATTGTTGCTGGTATCTATGTCACAAGGTTCATGTTCATGTTGGGGTTTGTAAAAAAAGAAATTTGAAACGAATTCAACAACTAGTAAAATTCAAGAAACATTTAAGATTAATTAAAGATGCAATTATTATTTTTATTTAAAATTTACAATATTCCTAAGTAAAATAGCCTATGATATAATTGTTCACCATAGAATTCTTTTGATGGGATGGGAATCAGGATAAGAAGAGATATTGATTAGTTAATTGCAATCAAATATTTGTTTGCCTTTTTGTTTTTACTTTGTTCTGTGTTTTATGTCCTTCCTTGGATCTGGTTGTGTGAGTTAAGATCCTAAGCTTGAGGGCTTGTTCCCTCAAAGTTAGTGACATCTTGTCTCTTTGTATCCTTGCTCCCAGTTGTTCTCTCTCTCTCTCTCTTTCTCTCTATTTCTCTCTCTACTTCTAATTTACCAGGAGTATAGGCATAAGTTCATACTCCCGCTAAAGTGGGGGCTAAATATAGTGCTGTCAGTTGTAACCCTTTACAGTTTCACACTCCCTTTTTGTGCCCTTGCCTTAGTGTGTCTCCTCATTGCTCTTTCCAAGCCTATTTCTATCCCCTTACATGTCAAACTGTTGTCGTATGCTAGTATAGAGATAAATCTTATGTCATAAGCCATGAATGTTCCATTTGCCACTCATCCAGTCCTTTCTAGGTGGACTATGGCGCTCCCTCCAAATTCGGCCAGAATTTGAATATGGTAACATGTTGGTTCTTGTCAATTCTTATTTGATCTCAATATTTGCATATGACCATTGGAGGTCGCCCTAATTTGAGAAATAACTTGGGAACCCCATATAATAGCATCCTTTCCTCATTCAATTTCATCTACATCCTCAGGCATTCTAAGCACTTGCTAGAGCAACCATTGTGGGCAAATTTCTTCAGATCTGAGCATTGAGGAGGAGCAAGTTGCACTAATTATCATGTCAAGGAGATTTTATGATTGATCTTGTTTTGAGGTGTCATGTTGTTGAGTCAACACTTAAAGATCTTATTCGAAGAGCATTAGCATTCATCAACATCATCAAGTTTGAGGTATAATCTTGTGATATCCAGCATTGTACTCCAGATTAAGCTTATCTGCTCATCATCATGTTGTAGGGAAGGTTGAATCCCCCCGGAACTTGACTTAGGCAATCCCATATAAAACACAAACACCATTTTTGTCCTTCTTGTGTACAGTTTCTCAGATCAAAGAGTGAAGTGTTGCAGATCCAGATCCAAGAGTGACGTGTGGACTGAGACAAGAAGATTCAGACCCTGAAAAAGTGACTGCGACACTGTCAATTATTGACATAGTCCACAGTTATTGAATCAGTCCAACATTTTTTCTGAGATTTTTCAAAGGAAGCATTAGAGCAATATCCTGATTCGAGATCCATGAGTGAATATCATCTTTAGACATCACTAGGACTATGTCACCTACTGAGTTAGTCCTGCCATTTTGAGCCTGAATTTTAGTGACAGGTTTCTCTCTGATTTTTCTTTCCATATTCAGTATTGATTTATCAGACCTGTAGTTCTCTGCTTCTGTTGATTAGTGTGCAATTTCATACCTTTTACCCAGTTCTTGTTGTATCAATCAATTCAATTCAATCCACACAAAACAAGGATAATTCCCACCCACTTTGAGCCCAGCTCTTTCTAATAAGTTTGAAATTGGGCCAATTGTTTTTATCCTTCAATGTGGGTGTATGTGAATAGGCTTGATTCCTAGTTTAGCCTAGTGGGTCCTTACTCCTTCCTATTCCACCAGCACCCAGTAACAAGGCATAATGCCTCTACAAATTCATAAAGTTCTTTTCTTATACATGGTGAATGCTTTATCCATGTTATCATTTAAATGTTTGAAATTTCCTATATTTTTAAATTTCCCCTACTTTAGAAGTCATCTCCTACCATCCCCAAAAAATAATCATTGTTAGCCATAGTTTAGTCATTAATAATAATACTTTATATTTTGGGTTGTTATGGCAATGTAATTACAAACGGTTCTTGGACAGTTGTAGGAAGTTGCAGGAACATGTAATGTCCCCTAGTTCGGTTTAGTCTTACTTATTACCAAAATTAACATAGATTTGATATTTATGTCCCAAGCTAAGGGATATAAGACATTTGAAGTGTAAAAGAATTATTCATTTATCTAATCAGATTAAGTTATCTATATATTCGTTAACCCTCATATCCAACCATATTACTATTCCACTCAAAGACGGAAGGATGGACTCCCTCAATGTTTACAGATCCAAGCCCTTTAGCCTTTCTTGGGACTATGCCCGCAAGGCGCTCGGGGTCGCTGATCCCTACCCTATCTTGGCATAGATAGCCATTGCTTGGATTAATACAAGCCCCTCCTTGGTAACATTTCTGTCTTCCCCTCTCAGTTTAAAAATAGTAATAGGACTGAGTGTCAATATATATTTTTATATAAATAATTCTGATTTTGTTATAAATGTTGTGTATATCTATATATATACCTGATTTCACTATTACCAATATATATAGATACTATATATATATAGTTCCCTTATTTCCATATTCTTCTGGATCAATATTGTTTCATAGGTAAGTTACAGAATGCTAATTTGCTGTCACAAGATATTTACCAGTAATAAATATAATTCATTCCATATATCTATATACTCCTTTTTGAGCTATTCCTCAGATATATTATATATATTTTGTTAGCAATAATAGTCCACCAAAACAACTGAAAGGGGGGAGGGGGTGAATCAGTTGTTTGCCAAATACTTAAACTTTAACCTTTGACAATCAAAAGATAAATGCAATTCTGAACACATTAACAACAACACCATAACACAACCATTTGTTATCGAGGGAACCCTGTTAAGGGAAAAACCCCAGTGGGAATTAGCACCCACAAATAATGCACTGAAAGTAGAGAATCCCTGTTAGGAGATTTAGCCCTATTACGAGCTGATTATTACATACAGTACACAGTCCCTGTTAAAGGACAGACCCTATTACGAGTCAAGAGAAACAACAAGCTCACTGGCTAGGCTCACTACCCAAAGAAGGTTAAATCCACCTTCAGGACATACTATCCGAAATACAGATGTACAAAAGATATACAATCCAATGAACTGACTAATAGCAACAACTTTGCTTAAACAGTTCCAATGAAGTTCTTCAATCACAACCTCTGCTCTACATCCAGTAGACTTCGCATTTACAAACTCGCAACTTCCACACTTCGTTGTCTCTTCCACACTCTCCACAAAAGAAAACAACTTTCCTTAATACAAGTTTACAATAGGCAATTAGGTCGGCCAATTAAGACTTTCCCAATGCACAAATAATTACACAACCCCTTGCTAAGATACACACGGTACCTATAACAAGTAAACATCAATTACAAATCATCAAATATAATCCAAGATCCGCAATCCACGCTCCCTATACATAATACACACCACATCTTTGAAGTCGATAGGTCTTCTCTAGAACACACGCCACAGCTGATGTCACCAAGAGTCTTGCGACCCAAGAATCATAACAAACATTCCTCAACATGTCTTCTGATATTCCTCAAGCTCGCATAACATGAGTCGTGCTCGCACCCAAGTTATCCTCAAAACTCAGAGACTAACTCCGTCACAGTTCACTGTCACTGTTCTGCAAACAGTCTTCACCAAAATCGTTGTAACTCAAACAAACATAAACATAAACTCAAGCGACCTTAGCTATAAGATCATAGCTCATCCCTATACACATCTCCATCTTCGCATACTCTGAAACATTCGTATAGTGTCCGTACACTTCTGTTAGTCATCCATGCACCAGTGATAACCAGTCTGTCTGTCTTCATCAGAAACATATGTTGACATCAATGACAAAACATGAATGTCAACGACTACAACAGCAGCCAATTCCAACAATCTACCCCTTTGACATTGATGACAACATATGAGAAAATCCATCAATCCAAAAGTACCTATCTCAATACAATCTTTTTAATATCCTCATCACAACTTTCCCAAAACAGTAGGGATTTTCACACTGAATTTCTCCACAAAATCTCTCCCCCTTTGACATCAAGCAAAGGGTGCCATTACTCTTTCTCTGACCATCTTTCCTCTGCAAGGTGTAGCTTTTTCAAATCTTCATGCCTACAACAACCAGGTGCTTAATCACCCAAATGTGTTCTATTGTATTCCTGCGATCACTCCCTCTGAGGAGTAGATCCAAGCATCAAGTCCAGAAAACGATATAGCTCTGAAAGCCACTGGACTGATGCATTCCTGCATCAATTAGTTCTCGCAAGGAGGGGCTCTCACCCCAAGCATACCTCTAAGATACTCAAAGGCATCCTTTGGCAAAGGTTTTGTAAATATATTTGTCATTTGTTCCTTTGTGTTGATATACTCCAATCTAATCTCCTTCTTTGCAACCTTGTCTCTCAAGAAATGATACTTAATTGAAATATGTTTAGTCTTTGAATGCATAACTGGATTCTTTGACATTCACTGTGCTAGTATTATCACAATGAATAACCACTGGCTCATCAAAAGTTATCCCAATGTCCTTCAGCATTTGCTTCATCCAAACAATTTGTGTACAATTTATAGCAACAGCAACATACTCTGATTCAGCAGTAGATTGAGCTATACAATCCTGCTTCTTACTTAACCAAAAAACTAATCTTTTCCCAAGAAAAAATGCACCACCACTTGTACTATTTTTGTCATCAACATTTCCTGCCCAATCAGCATCAGTATAAGCATGCAAAACAAAATCATCAGATTTTCTATACCATAAGCCATATTCCAGTGTTCCTTTCAGATATCTAAATATTCTCTTTACAGCAGCAAAGTAAGTCTCTTTAGGATCTGCTTGATATCTTGCCACAATTCCAACTGCATTAGCAATATCTGGTCTAGTGTGAGTCAGATATTGTAAGCCTCCAATCATAGATCTGTACTTTGTCTAAAAAACACTGAGATTCATCAGTAGTAGTAAGCTTGTAACCAGTAACCATAGGTGTTCCAACATGTTTAGAATCTTCCATTCCAAACTTTTTCAACATTTCCTTAAGATACTTGGTCTGAGAAATAAAATTAGCATTCTTGTTCTAATTAATTTGCAATCCAAGGAAAAATTTCATTTCACCAATCATCGACATCTTAAATTCATTTTCCATTTCCTTAGAGAATTTTTTACTCATTTCATCATTACCTCCAAAACTGATATCATCTACAAAAACTTCAACTATTAAAATTCCCTCTTTACTAGTTCTTAAGTACAAATTACTGTCTGCATTACCTTTTCTAAAACCAAGACGAAGTAAATACTTGTCCAATCTAACATACCATGCTATAGGTGCTTGTTTCAGTCCATACAAAGTCTTCTTCAATTTGCAAACCACATCCTCATCATTTGTTGGAGGAAATCCATCAGGTTGTTCACTATATACTTCCTCCTCTAGATCTCCATTCAGAAATGTAGATTTCACATCCATCTGATATACTTTATAGTCTTTGTGTGCAGCATAAGCAAGAAATAATCTTACTGTCTCAAGCCTAGCAACAAGAGAAAATGTTTCTTAAAAGTCTATGCCTTCTTGTTGCGAGTAGCCTTTACAAACCAATCTTTCCTTATTCCTTACAACCATTCCTTCTTCATTCATTTTGTTTATAAAAACTCATTTAGTCCCTATAAAATTCTTATCTTTAGGTCTAGGAACCAATTCCCAAGTGTTATTTTCTTTATCTGTTCCAATTCTCCCTGCATTGTTTTAGCCCAAGATTCATCTCTTCATGCCTCATCAGTAGTTTTTGGTTCAACTTGAGAAATCAAACAAATCTCATCTATTAATCTGGATCTTGTTATCATGCCTCTACTTGCATTGCCAATAATTTGATTTTCAAGATGGTTCTCCTTAACATACCTTGGTGTCTTTGGAATTTCAGTAGAATCATTTGAATCATTCAGACATACCTCGATCTCATGATCAACCTCAAAAGCTTCTTCTCGATTTGCAGTAACCTCCATGTTCTCTGAAGTTTGGCTATAGTCATATATATTCTTTCCTAAATCTGAAACTTCTCATCAATCCTCACATTAGCACTTTCAATCATCTTCCTCAATCTCAGATTAAAACATTTATAAGCTTTGCTCTTAGTGGAATAACCAAGGAAGATCCCTTCATCACTTCTAGCATCAAACTTTCCTATCTCATCATCTCTTTTGATATAGCATTTACTACCAAATATTCTGAAATATTTCACATTAGGAGTATGATTAAACCATACTTCATAAGGAGTCTTATTAGTACCTTCTCTAATCTGAATTGTGTTTAAAGTGTAAACAGCAGTACCGACAGCTTCTCTCCAATGAACATGCGACACATTTCCTTCAAGCAACATAGTTCTTGCAGCATCTAATATAGTTTTGTTTCTTCGCTCTCCAATCCCATTCTGCTGTGGTGTCCTAGGAGCGGATGTTTGTGTATATTCCATGCTCTTCGCATAAGGTATTGAACAAATCTGAAGTAAACTCTCCACCTCTATCTGATCTTAAACATTTTATCTTCAAACCTGATTCATTCTCAACTTTTTCTTTGAATATCTTGAATTTATCAAAAGCCTCATATTTCTCTCTAAGATATGTAACCCACATCATCCAAGAAAAGTCATCAACAAAAAGTATGAAATACCTTTCACCATAGTATGATCTTGTTCTTGTAGGACCACACAGATATGTCTGCACCAGATCCAACTTCCCTTTCGCCGAGTAAGATTTGATTTTAAAACTGCTTCTAGTTTGTTTCCCCATCACACATTCTCTACACAGTGTTAGCAAGCTTCACAATCTTCGATAGATCTCTAACATCATTAGTCATACTTGCTTTCACAATGTTCTCAAAATTTACATGACAGAATCTTGTATGCCATAACCAACTGTCATCAACCTTCGCAACAAAACAAGAAACTTCTGTAGTGTTCAACTCAAAAACATTACCTCTTGACTTAGTACCAGATGCGATCAAATCTCGTCTTACTTCTGATAGAACATTTCCCATCAATAAACTTCAATTGATAACCCCTGTCTACAAGCTGTCCAACACTCAACAAATTATGCTCAAGTCCATCAACAAGTAATACATCATCAGTATTAGTTTTACCATCAAGAGAAATCGATCCTACTCCAATGATAAACTTAGAAGTATTGTCACCAAATCTGGCTACACCACCATCATATTTAGTTAGCTGAATAAACTTGTTTCTATCACCAGTCATATGATGTGAACAACCACTGTCTATGATCCATTCAGATTTCTTTTCAACATGTAAAACTAGGGCTTTCTCTTCATGAATAGGTTCATCATCTTTAATAGCAATAAATCCAATTTCATCATAATCTACAGCATCATCATCAGACACACCTTCACTAGCATAGTAACATTCCTTATCCTTGGAGTATTTAGGTCTATGAAATTTAGTTGTAAGACATCTAGATGCAAAATGACCTATCTTATTGCATGAAAAACATTTCAGAGGTAACTTTCCTTCAAATTTACCCTTACCTCTCTTTTCTCTTCTTGCGATCAAGGCCACAACTTCATCTAACTTCCTCTCTTCTTCCTGTATCTTTTCCCAATCATCAGCATATTCACCAAGCTCTTCTCGCAAATCACTTATGTTGGTGCTCGCAATACCTGATAAAGTCTTTATATTATTATGCACAGTCGCCTTGAATGTTGTTTCAACCTTAGGTAATGAATCTCTCAGCTCTGCAGCCTCAAAGGTAGTTAATTTCGCAATCAACATCTCTTTGTTGAAGTTCGTTGTCAAAGGTATGATCTCCTCTATAGCTTGCACTTTAGTTTTGTAAATAGGTGTCAAAGATCTAAGAATCTTTGTGATCACTTCTTCTTCACTGTATGTGCCTCCAGAGTTTCTAATGCCAATAACAACCTCAGTAACTCTCTGTACATATGCTCTAACATTCTCATCATCTTTGATTTTCAAAATTTCCTTCCTTGTCTTTCAGTTCTGTAACTTCGTCTGCTTAGTAAACTTATCTCCTTCATATAGTGCTTCTAATCTGGACCAAATTTTATGTGCAGAATCCAAAAATTTAACCTCTGTGAATTCACCTTCAGAGAGCGCAGTAATCAGTGCTTCTCTTGCAACCATGTTACAAGAAAACAACTTCTTTTCATCATCAGTATCTTTACCCACTTCATCTTCCGTCTTGATCGGCTCATCTTTCTTTGTAATCATCCAGTAGTCAATTCCCAAACACAGCAAATGAGTTCTCATCTTGTTCTTCCAACCGTCAAAGTTTTCAGGAACAAACTTCGGACTATCCTTCCTATAGTACGCCATCTTCAGGATCAACTCAAGTTGTTAAGCTTTCTCTCTAAGGACTAGAAGCTCTAATACCAATTGTTAGCAATAATAGTCCACCGGAACAACTGAAGGAGGGAGGGGGTGAATCAGTTGTTTGCCAAATACTTAAACTTTAACCTTTAACAATCAAAAGATAAATGAAATTTTGAACACATTAACAACAACACCATAACACAACCATTTGTTGTCGAGGGAACCCTGTTAAGGGAAAAACCCCGGTGGGAATGAGCACCCACAAATAATGCACTGAAAGTAGAGTATCCATGTTAGGAGATTTAGCCCTGTTACGAGCTGATTATTACATATAGTACAGTCCCTATTAAAGGACGAACCCTGTTAGGAGTCATGAGAAACAACAGGCTCACTACCCAAGCTCACTGGTTAAATCCACCTTCAGGACATACTATCCGAAATACAGATGTATAGAAGATATACAATCCAATGAACTGACTGATAGCAACAGCTTTGCTTAAACAATTCCAATGAAGTTCTTCAATCACAACCTCTGCTCTAAATCCAGCAGACTTCGCAAATACAAACTCGCAGCTTCCACACTTCGTTGTCTCTTCCACACTCTCCACAAAAGAAAACAACTTTCCTTTATACAAGTTTACAATAGGCAATTAGGTCGGCCAATTATGACTTTCCCAATACACAAATAATTACATAACCCCTTGCTAAGATACACACGGTACCTATAACAAGTAAACATCAATTACAATTCATCAAATATAATCCAAGATCCACAATCCACGCTTGCTATACATAATACACGCCACATCTCTGAAGTCGGCCCAAATAGGTCTTCTCTAGAACACACGCCACAGCTGACGTCACCAAGAGTTTTGCGACCCAAGAATCATAACAAACATTCCTCAACATGCCTTCTGATATTCCTCAAGCTCGCATAACATGAATCGTACTCGCACCCAAGTTATCCTCAAAACTCAGAGACTAACTCTGTCACTGTTCTGCAAACAGTCTTCACCAAAAGCATTGTAACTCAAACAAATAGAAACATAAACTCAAGTGCCCTTAGATATAAGATCATAGCTCATCCTTGTACACATCCCCATCTTCGCATACTCTGAAACATTCGCACAGTGTCCGTACATTTCTGTCAGTCATCCATGCACCAGGGATAACCAGTCTGTTTGTCTTCATCAGAAACATATGTTGACATCAATGACAAAACATAAATGCCAACAACTACAACAGAAGCTAATTTCAACAATCTCCCCAGCCAATTCATATTCTCCTTGTTCGGTGTCCAAGCCTGAAGTGATCTTAATCCTTATATATCTTGTAACAAAGGGATTGGGTCCCTTGATGTTGATGGGACATAACCTTTTTAAATCACATCTCTTCTCAAGCGATTCATATCTCTTCTTAGTTTTAGTCAACTTAACTAATCACACCTTTTCGTAGCAAATTGTTTTAATAGCAATCTTACTTAATTGCCTTATGCTAATCACTATTGGTAATTGTCATCACTCCTCATCATAAAACAGTAACAAGGCATAATATCTCTACAAATTCATAATCAATGTTGGTAAGGCCTCACTCCTCACTCCTTACTCCTCCCTATTAATAGCAATCTTACTTAATTGCCTTATGCTAATCACTGTTGGTAATTGTCGTCACTCATCGTAACACAGTAACAAGGCATAATATCTCTACAAATTCATAATCACTATTGGTAAGGCCTCACTCCTTACTCCTCCCTATTCCACCAGCACACAATAACAAGGCATAATAACTCTACAAATTCATAAAGTTCTTTTCTTATATATGGTGAATGCTTTATCCATGTTATCATATAAATGTTTGAAATTTCCTATATTTTTAAATTTCCCCTACTTTAGAAGTCATCTCCTACCATCCCCAAAAAATAATCATTGTTAGACATAGTTTAGTCATTAATAATAATACTTTATGTTTTGGGTTGTTATGGCAATGTAATTACAAAAGCTTCTTGGACAATTGTAGGAAGTTGTAGGAACATTATACCAAAAATGTGTCCCCTCATCCTTCGTTGTCCTATAAACTTGATGTAACATAGAACTTTTGCTCTTAGATGTATTCAAAGAGAAGGCAGATCAATTGGTGAAGAGAGCAATTTTCAATTCTTGGCTTCCATCTAATTCAATATACCTTGAGGAAAATCATTGATATTTCCTAAATGGGCCCTTGTTTTTTTGAGGAAAAAGCACTAATTTGAAATGAGGAAAGTTAGCAAGTGATTAGGGTTTGTGGCAAGGTCTCTTCTCACTAGATTGACCAAAGTCATGGGTAGGGTTTCATTCAAAGGAGAAAGAGACCAAGATCAAGGAGAGAACAAAAGGAATAATTTGGTTTTGTAGAGTTTACATATTGTTAACAGTGCAAGGGACATGCATGGGAAGGATGAGTACCATATGGCTATTTGGATTAAGCATAGTAAAAGACCATTTACCCGAATTCATGGCTAGCAGTTTTGAAAGAGTAACCACATAGGAGGATATTAGTTCTTGTACCTAACTGGATTGTGGAAATGTGTTTTCATTGGCCATGGTACCGCAAACAGAAACCAACTCAGAAGTAGTGTCCTCCACCTGGAAGGCAATAATCTAACTTTACTATCCCATTGGATTGATGGAGAGTGTTATTTTTCTTGTAAGTCTACTAGAGTCTACGATTCACATGCAAAAATTTGCATTTACAGTTGTATAATGGTCCTCTTCTAAATTTTCCAAGCAATCCGATGTTCTTCTTTGTCATATTGTTAATTACAAAAAGAGATAAAATTAATCCAAAACAATCTTATAAATCTATGAAAGGATTCCCATCTATATTATTTGACCCTGCATCCTGGAAGAATGTTAGAACTGAAAAAGTTTCTACCTTGTCTGTTGTATCTGATGATGGCTAAGCTAGGTGAATGGGATTGAACAAGATTAAATTATGATTTCCAGGCATGCAATGATATGAGAAGAGTTGATGGACATGGATCCTAAATAAAATATTAATAGTGCTAGAGAAGAAAACTAACCTTGTATGCCAAAATTGACATCCAACACCTGGTGGTTGGGGGAAAATTAAGCTATGCATACAGATTCATTAACTTGATCTTTATTTTCAATTAGTAACATGCACCCAATGACTGATTTGGAGAAAATTCAATTTACATTTCTACATTTGAAGGGGATTGCATACGATTGACGGCATCATGATTTGAATGTTCAAGATGATCTCAACTATGAGATCCTTAATTGATACAATTCTATTCTATTCTATTTGACATGTTTGATTTAAAAAACTAGTGATGACCATTACATAAAGTTGAAAAATAGAAGGGGATGCACACATATAGAATGGAACTTCATAAAAGTCTTCTGAATTTTATCGGATACTTTTGCTGTTTCTACTGATCCATAAAACAGCGTGGATAGTCCATTGCATTGATTCACCAATACAAATATTTCATTTATAATCTTGTTGTCAACAAGTACTATTCTCTATTGCACAGCGTAAAAGGATGTCAATTATGATGTTACTATAGTTTTATGAATGATTTCCAAAACATCGCACCATTTAATGGAAAATAGAACATACTCATATCTTTTTACTCTAGAAATGCGCTAATAAAAACAAGCTTATGCTAGCGTAAAAACAACATAAGCTTAAAAATACAAGAGACTTACTATGGAGAAACCCAGTGTGAGTGAAAAGTCAAGCGAGAATCCACTATCAAAATTAGCCATATAAGCTGCTCTCCTCACGAAGGTCCCCAAGAACACCACTTAGCATCCTCACACTTTCACTTAGTAAATTCATACAATCACACAATCTCAAAAACTATAGCAATGGACTTCTTACCTTCAACTGCCAATAACCCTAAGACTAGCATTACTGTATTGCATTTTCAAGTGAACTTTTATATCTACTATCACCAAAGTATATCTTATTAAAGAACTCAAGCTTTTCCATAGATCTCCAATAGATGTGTTAGCTCAATCAAAAAGGTGTATTTATGCTAGAGGACGAATATATGAGCTAACAAGAGACAAAGGAAAATCTTCCACGTGAAAAGATATAAGGAGAACCATTTCAAATCCCCAAATAAGTCTTTAGTTTTGAATGGCAAAAACTCATTCACATCCAAGACAATCAAGTGTGTTGTGTTCCCATCATGTTGAGTTTGTATGTGGACAGATATGTTGAATGAGTTCAGCTTAAATCAAGACTGTATCTACAATTTTTCCTTACTAGATTTCATCTCTTCTTTATCTGACTCTGCTTAGTCACTAACCCACAATGCATTTCATCTTTGAAATTATCCAAACACTTTTGACTCGCAACTTCTCAACTCTAAGGGTTTTGATGCCATAGAAGCTTACCAAACTCTGCTACGTTAAATAGGTAACAAAAATAATCTGGCCTCTATGATTCTAAACAATTAGCTAATCACATGGGTATTAAGTACATGTATGATTAATTTTTCCACCCAAAGGCATTAATTTAAACCCCGCCTACATTTATGGCTCATAATTCATCACCAGTATTCGTATCCCAGGTCCCTGGTCTTTATTATTGACAGATCTAAATGGCGCATGTCAATATTTTCTAAACAATGATGTGATGTCCCATTTTTGACAAGCTTGAGAAGATTAAATATTTAATTAATTATTTTATTATGTTGTCTAAAGTTCAATTTGGCAACTAATATTTAATTAATTGTTAATTAATTCAAAGTGATTTTGAGTTAAACTTAATTATTACATAAAAACAATTTATGGGCTCAAATAAATAATATATTTTCTAGAATATTCCAAATTTGGTTGCAAATGACAAAATCTAGAAGATTCATTAAATTTCTATAAAATGGGAATATTTTGAGAAAAAGGGGCATGCTGAATACTGGATTTTGAGAGGAAGCTTATCTTCACAATTGCCCAGACGAAAACCTTTGGTGATTTGGTTGATTGGACGGAAACCCAAATCGACTCTTGAGGTGGACTTGGGGCAAAAATCACATTTGGGCAAAATTTGTGAAGTCTCATTCTGAGACAAATTTGCAGAGATTGGAGTGTATTGCTATTTTGATAGATGAGAGCAGCTTGGTTACCTGGTTGAGTTGATGATTAAGGAATGCAGCTTGGTTACCTAGTTAAGTCAATAATTAAAGACTGTGGATTGGTTGCCTGGTTGAACCAACAATTATGGTCGATGATTATATCAGGATGAAATAAGGTATTTTTATATGAATGCCGTTGGTGAAGTTTAAGAAATTGTCTACTGCGTTTATTTCCTCGTGGAAAGGGAAATCTTATTTTGGCATCCATATGATATAAATAATCCATGGTCTCATAGGCGTGAGTCAAAGATTTCAGGGGATGTGAACTCTCTGGGTTTATTGTTGTGCATGAATCTTGGTTTCAAAGCACTAAACTAATCTCTGAGCCTGTAGAATGCTTTGATAAAGGCATGAATTTCCGGTTAACAGTGTGAAGAAGGTTGACTATATTGACTTCCTACTCCCTACCATAACATGGATTATCTCTGGGCATTGGGGTGCCATGCCGGGCGTCGCTTTGGATTCCTGTGCAACCACTCATATGGGATCATAGATTTAGGGTGGAGTTTCGTTCTTGGCATGGATCACCATAACAAGACAAAGCGTGAATTTATGAACCAGCAGACTTCTTTAAAGAGGGCTGATTGCTGATTATTGGTTTGAGCATATAGAGTTATCGTCAGCACATTCTACAACTTGACACAGCTCTCCAGTTCTGTCTGTATGCTCTCTATATTGCGTGGGAATGGCGTGGAGACATCTTTGCTGGTCGAAGACAAGGAGCTAAATTATCATTTATGCTGTTTTTTTCTGAATAACCTGCACTAGCGCTTTCCGACACTAGTGCTGAAGATTTCTTGTATAAACTTTGATTATTAATATAAATCTGCTATTTGAAATTCACCAGTGAAAAAAGATCAGATCCAAATTTTCTCTTTCTGCATTCCTGTTATCTGAGATATCTCTGTTTTCTATGCATTATATAAGTATGAAATATCTCTTCGAATTATTACACCAGCAGCAATAGGTTCTGGAACAAACAATTAGTAAACAACTTGCATGGGCGTTAGAAATCAGCTTGTGGGCAGGAATATTTGGGTCATATTGGAAGGGATCTTTACAGATAAATAGTAAATAGTAAATACCCAATGCCATGAAATGCAAGAAAATAAAAAATAAGTAGATCTTACCTGAGATCGGACTTGATAGTACTCCTCTGATTTATAGTCATAACCTCGCAAGGAATACTTGTAGTCAAGACTATTTACAGTGAACTGCAAATCCAACATCAAAATTCCAAAGATATTATAATCAGCAGCCAATTTAATCACTTGCTTTCTTTGAAAAAAGACTTGAACTAAAAATTATTAAAAGATTAATATATGTGTATGGTGTTTGTTATATTCACTGTATATTCCACAATATCGTAATTCTAAGGATAATAAATATATTTAAAATATATAATAAGTTGTCCTCTTTAAATGGACTTAAATTTGGATGTTATATACACAATGCATACATGCTAGGATGATGTTACACTTACGGAATATACAGCAAAACCCAATATCCTGATCTCAAAAACAATGGCTTAAAAGCAAATCTAATAACTTCTTGTCTTTAAGAATAGACTTATGTCTGTATGTTATAATGTAAAAGCAGATATAATAAGTTGTCTTCTTTAAATGGACTTAAATTTGGATGTTATCTACACAATGTATACATGCTTGGATGATGTTAGCCTCGCGGAATATACAGCAAAACCCAATGTCCTGATTTCAAAATCAGTGACGTAGGGTTTGTGGATCGAGGGTTTGGTAGCAGGGAAAATGGCAGTGTCCCAGACCCTCGAAGCTCCCGTACGCCTAGATTTCCACCCAGTGGTCGGGATCAATGGCGCAGCGGTTGGGAGACCAGGAAACACGCTGGAGCCCGCTTCGAAAATAAATCTCAATCTGGGCAAAACCGTTGGGGTTTCCCCAAGATATTTTACGGAGTCAATGGAGATGCCAGACAGACACAAAAGAAAGAATGGGTGCCTCGGTCCGATCAGCAAGCGAAAACGATAACAAAGGAAGTACCAACGACTATAGATAATCGGTCGTTGAGTATCCAGATCGAGACAGATAGTTGGAAGGCGTCGGTTCAAATGTTGCGCAAAAGGGCTTTCTTCATGAAATGGGGCGGTAATTGGCCGGCATATCCCAAATTAAGGAAATTGGTGGATGGAGAATGGGGATCGCACTTTGTAATCAAAGCCCTTCCAAATGGTTTTTTCTTGATTATTGCAGGCTCTGTGAGGGAAAAGACAATAATTATGTTCAACGGCCTGTTCATGATGAGTGGAATTGGAATGTACATCAAAGATTGGACCCCAAATTTCAATCCAGAACAGGCTTCGATTGAGGAAATACCTATTTGGATCAGACTTTACAATCTCCCATATGAATATTGGAACGTAGAAACCTTGGAAAATATTGGAAGCAAGCTTGGCACCTTTATCAAAGCGGATGAGGCGATTTCCGAGGACCATTGCATGTATGCCCGAATCTGCGTCATGTGGAAACCACATCCCTTGCTTCCCAAAGAAGTCGAGATCAGGACGGCAGAAGGGTATTGGCGGCAAGAAATCCAAGTCGAAGAGATCTTGGAAAAATACAAAATCTGTAAGGAATGGGGTCACTCGAAGCAAGAATGCCAAGAGAATCAGAAAGGAAAAAACACTACAGAAAAAATTTTGGAGGACAGATTGGCCAAAATGTTTATACCAGAAGAATCGAGCCCAAGACCTCAGATGGAAGCTCAGGGGACAAACCCCCCCTCGAGTGATTCCCAGCCGGTTGTTTCAAATGACCACAAGCAAATGGTGGAGACGGGGGTTTCTGGCAGCATGGTAGACCAGGGAGGAAAAGGTGCTTCAAGGTTTATTCATTCTCCAGAGAATTTGGATGGCAATTCAAAACCCAAAGAAATAGCTATTGCAAAAGTGGACGAAGCCCTGGTACGAAAGATAGACACACCTACAGTGGAGAACGCTCTGATGATTATCCCAATGGCGTGTGAGATACTGAGTGTGAACCCTGAAGGGCAGGAACTTCCGGTCAAAGATGGTGCTGATAGAGCAGATTCTTTAGATCAACTCAACAATACTGAGGTCTCCTTCAAGGATATTCAGATGTCCCCAGCGAAATCAGAGAAGGAGATGTCTTCGGAGACTGACATAAAATCAGGAAATATGGAAGATGAATTTGGGCTACAGGAGGAGATGGGCATTGCAGAACAGAGGACAATCAGACAAACCTATGCAAAGCTGGCCAAAGCCAATACTGGTGGGCAGCGTTCCAGAGGTAGGAAATCCATCCAGAAATTGTTGGAAGATGCTGGTAACATGAAAGGGCAGAAGAAGCTCAAGTCCGGGAGAGATTTATTCTCTCCTGACCTGCAATGAAAATCTTAACATGGAATGTCAGGGGCTGCAATGCCCCTGACAAACGGCGGATGATCAAGAGGGATTTTGATTAGACGCATCCAGACATGGTGTGTATTCAGGAGACTAAGCTAGAAGTGGAACATGCGGCGAGAATCTTTGGAGTTAGACAAAAATGGTCCGGATTTTTTGTGGATGCAGTGGGCGTATCTGGGGGTTTGGGAATCCTCTGGAGCCCTAGGACAGTCAGAATGGAGGTTGTATCAAACTCACGGTCCTAGCAAGTGATAAGAGTAAGTTCTTTATTTTGAATTTATCTGGTTATCTCATCAATATCTATGGCCCTGTTAGTTCAGATGACAAACGGCGAGTGTGGGTCGAAATTTTTGATTTCCTCCGAAGTGTGGATCAGTCAATGGTGATACTGGCTGACAATTTCAATGCTACGCTCAGTTCCTTAGACAAAAGGGGGGGCAAAGGTGGTCACTGCAAAACGCAAGAAGACTTCTAGAGTTTTGTAACAGACAATGGATTGTTGGAAGCAGAGGCCAAAGGAGGTGTCTTCACCTGGAGGAACCAAAAGCGTGGTTTTTCAAACATTGCAGAAAAGTTGGACCGCTTTTTCCTAGCGGGAAACTGGAATGAGAAACCATTGGTCTTCGAAGTTGAGCTATTAGGACTATCTGGTTCAGACCATTTTCTGGTGTCACTGATTATTCAGAAGGATGGGGTGTCGGTACGGTGCCCTTTTAAAATGGAAAAGATGTGGTTTCGAGAACAAGGCTTTTCGAAAATGGTGTCTCGCTGGTGGCAAGAGGCGCCTTTGGAGGAAGGATACCTTGCCTTCAAATTCTTCAAAAAATTACAGTTCATTAAACATAAACTTAAAGAATGGAATCGGGTTCATTTTGGAGACATCTTCGTAGAAAAGAAAACTCTAGAGGATCAATTGGGTGCTTTGAACAGTAAAGTACTAGCAAATGGGATGGACAAGATTGATTTCATGACACAAAAAGACTTGTTGGGAAGATACAATGGAATTTTGCAAAGGGAAGAAATTTATTGGAGCCAGAAGTCAAGGGAAAACTGGCTCAGAGAAGGTGATCAAAATACAAAAAATTTCCACAGTTCAGTCAAAGCAAAAAGGAGTATCAATAGAATTTTTTCTATTAAAGGGATGGATGGAATAGAAACTTCAGATGAAAAGGTGATCAACAAAGCTGCAGTTGAGTATTTCTCTAATTTGTGGAGCCATGATAATCCCGCCAACAACGCAGCACAGGAAGATCTCCTGGAAGTCATAGAGGCTAAGATCACAAGGGAGGACAATATCATCCTCATGGATCCTGTGACTGTCAAGGAATTAAAGATCGCGGTTTTCAATCTTGGGAGCAAAAAGGCTTCGGGTCCCAACGGCTTTCAGGCCTTCTTCTATCAAAAATTTTGGGATACACTAAAGGAAGAATTACTGTAGGTCGTGGAGGAATTGAGAAGGAATCACTTAATTTTGAAGGATTTTTACCAATACACTAGTCGCTCTCATACCCAAAAAGGAGAAACCGGGATCCTTTGATGAATTTTGGCCAATCTCACTGTGTAATACTATTTACAAAATTATTTAAAAAGTGGCTGCGAATAGGCTGAAATTGGTTTTGGAAAAGGTAATATCCTCGGAACAAAGCGGCTTCACTCCAAATGGGAATATAGTGGATAGGATCATTGTCGCTCACAAGGCAATTTATTCGGCAAAATCTTGCAAACAAAGGAGGATGATGTTGAAATTGGATATCAGAAAGGCATATGACAGAGTGGATAGAGGATTTCTTAGCAGTCTTATTAAAATTTGGCTTTTCAACAGAATGGGTTGCTTGGATCTCCAGTATGATCTCCTCATACAAAGCATCAATTTTGGTAAATGGGAGTCCACAGGGTTTCTTTCCTACATCCCGAGGACTAAGGCAAGGGGATCCTATCTCTCCTTTCCTCTTCATCCTGTTGGCGGAAGTGCTAGGTCGTTCAATTTCACGCAAAAGAGAGGCGGGGAATTAGGAAAGTATCGAGATTGCCAGGGGACTGGAGCCAACCACCCACTCAAATTCGTTGACGATACCTGCCTCTTTGGCCAGGCCAGCATGCAGGAATCTTTGGTGATGAAGAATGTGTTGAGAGCCTACAACTCTGCTTCTGGGAAATGTGTCAATTGGGACAAGTCGGAGATCTTTTTTTTCTTTTTCTTTTTTTTTTTCAACACTGAAAAAGGAACACAGAATGCTATATAGCGCGGCTTTTTGGCGTTTGCATTGGACAATTACCAAGTAAGTTTCTGTAAAGAACCTGAACTGGTTCTACTGGACTTAACCAATATTTCTCTTCAAAATTTAAAATAAGACTACCCGAAATTCCTCCTTGTATTTATTAAAAGAGAAAATTCAAAGCGAACAATGCTCATACATTCAGTTGTCAACTTTATTCAATCTAGCTGGGAACTGAAACTAACGTCTACATTCATTCCTTATTGTGTTTGCAGTAATTGAATAAAAAAAACCTGATATCTTTATTTGCCTGGCTGGAAAGATGATGCGGCTCACACCTTCTGCCCTCCACGTGTCCTTGCAACTCCACCAGCAGCAAGGTTAGAAGGCGGATGCCTTACTTTATTCACGCAACTGTTTACTGATGTCTACGGTCTGCTATAGGAAGTCGTGGTTCCTGCTGTCACCGTGCAGGTGTAAATGAATTGGCTTCTTTGCTCATGAGCTCGTTCTACCACTAAGGGTCTTCGCGGGATCCACCCTATTCACTCCACACAACCTGTTTATAAAGGACACGGCCTGCTTCCTCCCACGCGGCCTGTTTGTAGTGTACACGGCCCGCTTCCTCCCACACGGCCTGTTTGTAGTGTACACGGCCTGTTGACTCCCACGCGGCCTGCTTGTAACTCACGGCCTGCAATCCCACCACTGACGGCTAGCTATGAATCGCGGCCCGAATATAATGCCAGCGTCCTCAACTTCAATGGCGTCTTCAGTACAGTTTTGAAC